>JAOXJP010210538.1:0-11884 GCA_025762735.1 Platanus orientalis
ATAATTAAAAAAAAAAAAAAAGTAAAAAATGAAATAAGAAAAAAAGGAAAAATGCAGACTTGTTGGTTTTTGACAATAAATAAGTCTTTAATTTTTTTATTTGGTTTAATGGAATAATGTAATTTGAATAGGGATGATGGAGAGGAGACGGAGACAACGTTGTGTTGAAGAAAAGAGGGTGTATACGTATAAGGTAATTTAAATTGAATTAAAAAAAAAGAAACAAAATAAATGATGTTATTATCCTTGAAGAAGGGACAAAATATTTAATATTGTTTCAATTAGGAAACATTACATAAGAGATGTATCTTTATACAAAGAATAGAACAAAAATTTAGAGAGTTTTAAGGAGTAGGAGTTACGTTGGAAATGTTGAAGTGGGATTTCAAAAATTCTAGATAAACTAATTTTTTTATAAAACAACTTGAAATAAGGAGCAAAGTGGAGTCCACGTGGTTTTATAAAATGAAAGGAAGAAAGAAATACTAAACATAGAGGGAGTTACCCCCTTTCCTTTATGTAATTGAAAGATTGATTTCACTAGGACTTGAACTTAATACTTATTATAATTTTTGTTTTTTTTTTTTATCAACTAAGTTATGTAATATTGATAATTGTTAAATACTTAATATATATATATATAAAAGTTTGGGCCTCGGGCTGAGCAGAGGTAAGCCCAAGCTTGGCCCCACATAAAAGTTTGGGCCTCAGGCTAGGTTCAGGGCCTTGTTGGGTTAGCTTGGGTGAAGCTTTTTCGGACCAATTTTAGGACTGGGCTACAGCTAGGGCCGGCCCTGCCCATGCCCATCCCTAAACCAGACTGGGCCTAAAGAAGATAGAAAAAAGCTTTTCTAGATGGATTGTCTACAGGAAATGATCTGCTACACCCAATTTGTTTGTCCCCTCATTTCCCCACAAACAAAAATATAAGGTGTATAGAGTTAAAACTGTACAAACAATTTTCAAATGAAAAATTTATACCTATAAAAATGGGATTTATAGGGTTGAAACCACATAAAAGTGGTCAAATGACATTGGCTCCTTATTTAAAAGAGGCACCGAATTCAACCATCATTTGTCAACCTGTGGTGGTGTGGGGACATGGAGTAACATACTATTTTGGGTGTAGCATATCCTTTCCCATTGCCCACATGCCATTGATAGGTGTTCCCGTTTTTTATAGTCATATGGACGATCGAGGTGGTTACCCTGGACCGTCCATTAAATTCTTTTAACTTCATAATAAGCAAGTGTCTACATTGTCATGAGTTATAATAGACCTGGTCATGTATTGGACTTCGTTTTCCAAAATGTTTATAAAGTTGGGATCAGGTATGGAAATCAGTTTTCCCTTATGTATTAGAATGACATCAGGGGGCTGACACATCAGTGTCGAAAAGTGACTTTCACTTTTTGGGGGTGTTTATCACTTTTCAATGCTCTGATGTGTCTACCTCTGATGCCATTCTAATACACTAAGAAAAACTGATTTCCGTTCCTAATCTTTTCCACCCAAGGGGGGAGGGGGAATCACTTCATGAGGTGATATGTGCCCCTGCATGCAGGGGACAGGTTAGGGACACTTGAGAAGGGGACACCAAATCCTGAGGGAGATTTACTACATAAGGAGAAGGTGACATGGCAAACCCATGGAACCCTTTTGGGTCACCACTTAAGTTGCCACGTAGAGGGTTCATGGCGTGTCTTGCAAACCTATATCTGTCCCCAACATGGCCTTTTCTTCCCTCTTATGCCCCTTACGTTTGGATGTTTGTATCTATTCTTCTATATTATTGGAGAACGATTGTTTGTGTTGACACAGCCCTATATAGGGGCGTCATTGACTGACACATGATGTGCTTTTGAAATTGGTGTCCTTTATTTATTTATATTTTAACATGAACACTTTTTTGAACCCCAAACACAATATATGTCAGTGTATAATTCACCATAAACACCACACACTTTATCATCACCAAACATTTGTCATCACAGAACATTTTCTTCCTGAGAGTGGATACACTCCTCTTAATGAACGCTCCTCTCTGCTAATTGTCAGGGGGTGGGCACATCAGCACCGACAAATGAATGCACCCCCTTGAAAAGTGAAAATCACTTGTCGGCACTGATGTGCCCGCTTCCTGACATGGAGCAGAGAGGAGCGTTCATTGGATACAATCCACTCTCTTTCTTCCTTCCAGACTTATTATTTATTATCAAGCATTATTTGATAATTTGTGTATGCATTCTTGACACAAAAGCTGTTCTATTGAACTTTAGAATTCTGATGACAAATGCTTGACATAACCATACTTTCGATTTAGTCTTAGCCAACCCGTGGTGCAGTAACGAGCAAGAAAAGTATTTGGTACGAAATATTGGTCACGTGTCCATTGTATGTTAAAGTTGGATGAACTCAATGCTTATAGAGGATTCAAAGTGAGTCTAGAAAATGCATGTATACATTTTTGTTGGATTCTATCATAAATCTTAGATGTCACAGATCACATGTAAGAGTTGTCGAGTTTATTAAATTTATTCACATAACATGGGTGAATTTTAGGATCTCTAAGTTAGAGCTGAGCTATTGGGTTTCACATCCTTAGGCTTCTTACATACCCATTTAAAAGGGAATCATGGTAGTTATAGTTCTACTAGACTGATCCGAGGCATAAAGGTGCCGTTGTTGTGATTCTTAAGAATAATGGAGGCATCACACTCTATATGCAATGGACTGTGGGCCAAGCTAACCCCAAGGTACAACCAAGCATGGACCAAGACCTATCTCTCAATGAAGTGCATTTTCTAAAGAGTCCATGATACCTTTCATACAAATTTATTGTATTTTATGGTTGGATACCAAAAAACAAGCGACAAAACTTATCTAAATTTTACGAAAATTTTGATAGAGCTTCAATTTAGGAAGGTGAACATCATAAGTCAAAATTGAGTTATGAAGACAAGGTTAACACCTCCAATTTAGTGTTTATTTTCAAGGAACCATTGATTCTATAAAGAATTTGAGCCTAGAGTTCCGAGTTATTCCTCTTACGAGGACAACAAATCCAAGTACTTAACATACCCTAGATCCAAAGATGTACACACACACATACACACACACACAGTGTTGTACGGTTGCCGATCTGGCAAACCCTCTAGACTAATGGCCTTTTTCTTCTCCTCTTCTTTTTCACACACACACACGCACACACAGTGTAGTATGGTTGCCGATCTGGCAAACCCCTTGGACTGATGGCCTTTTTCTTCTCCTCTTCTTTTTATCTGGCTCCCATTCCTTCCCTTCTCTACTTTCCACCGAATGGGTTTTAAACCCATCTATTTGGGTTTTATAATAAGTTTCAATCACCAAGACATGTGTCCATCTTCTGGTGGAAATCAATCAGCCTTTCCAAGACGAATTTACAGGCCTATACGGGTTAGCTTGCGTTGCAAGCTTTATTCTAGATTTGTCCATGACAAAGTCTAGCCCATCCACAATTGAGTTTGGTCGTAAACCCATTTTTAGTTGTGGATTGAGCATTGACGGGCCTTAGTCGCAACCCACGTACCTCAGTCACGACTCATGGAACTCAGTCTCAAGTCACGTCCCAAACTAGCTTGACTACACTTAGTTGCAACACACTTAGTTGTTGTCTAAGTTCAGTCACAACCTGGCCTAGCAACACTTAGTCGCGGTCCTTAAGCCTCAGGGTTCAGTCACGAACCACACAACCCGGCCTATTCAGTTATGAACCCAAATTAGTTGTGAATCCAAATCAGTCACCAAACCTGTTCCATTTCGGACCTTTTAGTCGCGACTTAGATTCCACAAGAACCCATCTTAGATGTCGAAAAAGAATCTTGTGATTCCAATACGATTCTGTAATGATGTACATACGCAAAACGCAAAGTGCACATCAAATACCCTTATGCTCAAGTCCTTGCCTTTGTCCTCACCTAAACCTAAGTGACCTACACTTAAGTCCAAGCTCGTGTACACATGCATGTTCATGTGAGTGATGTGGGAGGGCTTTTAACTTATAAGGTGTAAAACTTTTCTTGTTCAGCCAAGGTGGGACTAAATCCAAATAAAAAATTTGAAAGCATTGACCACGGAAAAACAAGGTGTCATAAAACCTTTGAAATCCTTCTATTTTCAACAATCTAATATAAATATCATTAACTGGAAGTTATACAACCCCCCCCCCACCACCCTAAAAGAAGAAGAACAAGTAAATCTATCACTTAAGTTGTAATTTAATTCACCTCGATGTTGATCAATCATCTTCCTCCCTCTCTCATAATCTTAAGAATGACTATGAAGTAAGGCTGTCAACTAGGGATGGGGATGTGGCCAGAAGTTTTTAAATGTTAAGAGTAGGGGTGGCAATGTTTGACATGACCCACGAATCCAACACGACCCAACACAAAAATAAGCGGGTTAGGGTTGGCCCTAATAGGTCAACCTGCTTTGACACGATTAATAAATTGGTCGGGTTGGGGTTGGGCCAAATGGTCTTATACCCTTACCTTGACACAACACAAACCCGACTTGTCAAGATAAATTACCACATAACCCGTGAATTCGACACGACCCAACACGAAAATAAGCGGGTTAGGGTTGACCCTAAACGTGTTTCGGGTCAAAACAGGTTGACTCGCTTTGACACGATTAATAAATGGGTCGGGTTAGGGTTGAGCAAAATAGTCTTATACCCCTACCTCGACATGACACGAACCTGACCCACCAACACGAATTACCACCCCTAGTTAAGAGTCGAGCCCGGCCCTAATAATTTTTATCAGGCCTCGATTTTGGAAAAAAAGTTGTTTGCAATAAAAATAGAACTCAAAACGTCTAACTTATTAAACAAATACTGTTACCAATTAAACTATATGTGCTTACTTGTTTTAAAATGCATAGTAAATAAAAAAATATTAATTTGATGGGTACCTATTTTTTCATTTGAAAACTGTTTTTACAGTTTTAACCCTATACACCTAGGCTTTGTGTGTAGGACATCGTAAGACATACAATATATATATATATATATATATATATGTTTGGGCATTGGGCAGATTGGGTCAAAGTAAGTCCAAGTCTGACCCTAACTAATGGTTGGGCTTTAAGTTAGACTCTGGCCTTTGTCTGGCTCATCATTGGACCGAGCTTTCTCGAGGTAAATTTTCGGTCAGGCTGGGTCAGGCCGGTTCAGCTGGCCTGGGTTCATGCTCACCCCTACTGTCAACTATCCGAAACTTATTTGGTATCTTGTTTGTATTTGATCTGCTTAAAGCGAATACAAATGCATATCTATCTAAGTCATTTAGTAAATACTTGATTATAAACTTTATAAATACAAATATGAATAATGTTTTGAAATATCTGTTATATTTAAACTGAATACACATAAAATTAAAATGAATCAAATTCCGAAACACCTTTATTCGCTTTATATTCAATTCATTTATAACCCTATTTTTCACCTATATTATTAAATCAGTGACGTAGAAATCTTCAACATTTTGCCTTTTTTAGGGTGTTTTATTCTCTACTCTTCTTATTACTGTTACTAAAAGACTCATTCCTTTCCCCATCTCACCATTTTTCTAACAGAAAATGTAATCAAATATTCAGATTCGTATCCAATGTTGGGTTAAGTAAATGAATATAAATGCCAATCTTATTTTTTAATATCAGTAAATATTTGAAATTATATTTGATATCTATATCCTCTTCATAGTTGGTTTGTTTACGACGCTGCTACTAAGAAGGTGAATGGATAAAAAACGCTCACCTTAACGAATGCTAACCACTGCTCCTTGTCAGGCAGCGAGCACATCAGTGCCGAAAAGTGAATATGTGCCTCCCAAAAAAGTGAAAATCACTTTTCAATGCTGATGTGTCAACCCCTGACAAGAAGCAGTGATGAGCGTTTGTTAAGGGAAGCGTCCATAAACTGATCCCACTAAGAAGGGTGGGAAGTAATAGTGCTAAAAGTCTTCTTAAGGATTTGGTATGACCCCCTAGGTTAACCCAAGGTTAGCCCTGCATCAGGAGCTGACACTTCAGTGCCAAAAAGTGAAAAGCATCCCCAAAAAGTGTATTTTCAACACTGATGGGACGGTGATGGTCTGACCTTAGTCTGACCTAAGGTCACACCAAATCCAAGGCGTGCTATAAGGGATTAAAGTAAGGTTTATGTGAGTAAAGATGCCTTAAATTTTCAGTTTTAGTGTAGTTAAGATCGTCTTCTGTAGGCAATAGCTTACACGTGTCCTAAAAATTCACTTTTTAAACGTACCTGTTGATCAAAGAAAGTGATAAAAATATTTGCCACCAGGAGAGGATCCTTCTCGCTCTAGTGACAAGTTTTCTTATTTATAAAAATAAAACAAAAGAAATTTAAACGAAGTGGTCAATGTTTTCTTTTTCTCAAACCGGGAGAAGAGAATGTCCAGTGCCATGGGAACGTGACACGTTAAAACACTAAGGGCACTTTGCTCCGATAAACATTAATAAAGAGGGCTGATATCCTCTACGCCACCCCCCTTTTGAGCCACTCAATGGCCACACAAGGGGGGGAATCAATTCACTTTCAGTTGCGGTAAACACTACAATTTGCTTGCGGTTCTTCTCTCCCCCTATTCTCTGTTTGAAGGATGAAAACAAAAAGCCGCGCAGGTAGGGCTACGGTCTCTAAAGTTCCTTCCAAACCTTCTTCCATGGCTACCCGGGTCCTGAATGAGGTATTTTTCTTTGAAATCCTCCTTTCTTTTCTTTACATGTTATTAATATTCTTGTTGATTAATTGGGTTTCGAATGTTGGGTTCCTGTTCAAATTTTCATTTACTGTTTCTGGGGTTTTAGGGTTTTTATCTGTTTCATTACCTTCTACATTCTACTATTGTTAGCTATGATCGTTATAACCAGTTATAAACCCTCACCTGTTACAATCAAAATCAAGGCGTTTTCAAGTTGGTTGGTTTTGCCAAAATAAAGTTGATGCTCATGAATGAATGAAATCCAGAATCTTTAGTCAGAAGCTATTCTCCCCCTCTATTATCAACATAACTTTGTAATCCTTGGCTGTATATACATTTCTGGACTCCTAGGTTAGTTTTAAGGTTTTTTTTTTTGGGTAAGTGTTTTAAGGTATCTATCGTGTTTAACATTAATTTGGGATTCACCTCCAACTTTGGGTGGTACATGTTGCCAGTGTATTTACATGGTTTAGCTGAGACCTGAATACCAGTGTTTTATTATAAGTTCTTTGGACTTGACCAGCTAAAAATCAGTTAGCTAACAGTGATTGGCTTCCCATTTTCACTGAAAATACTACTCTCTTAGCTGATGATAATTTTTGGAGCATTCATTTGGTGGTTTTGGGTATAGTTGTTTATTTCTCTTGGCTTGGTTTCCATACCTCTATTTTTTTTTTTTATAATAATTTCGCTTTAAGAGGCTTCCCTTTCTTATATGTTAATATGATATCTTTCAATAGTTGGTAAGAGCTGACCCAAGAATGCCAAATTTAGAACGGTTAAATCTGGATGATAGCCAGTTAGTTCTTCACAAAAGAGATGGCTTGGACAAGCTAGAACAGGTACAGGAGTCATTTTTCACTTTTGTATTTTGGGGAAGGTGGTAAAGATGTTCCCTCCCCAGTTTATGGTATTAACTAAATCTCCGTTTTTGGTTTTCAATCAGCTTCCGAAAGGGCTTCGGTCAACTGTGGGATCCTTGATGGAAAGGAGTGGATTGGCTAGAGAAAATGAAGATGACAGTATCCATGTGGACGGTGGTGGTAGCAATCCCTCTGCCGATCAATGTGTAGCTGCTACGAGTCTTAAGAGGAGAACTAATGATGTTCAAGAAGCACATGCAGATGGGGCCCACCATGGTATTCCGAATCATGAAGCCACAGATAACTGTAATCAGAGTATTGTACGTGAAATAGCAAGCAGCAGTGATGGCTATCATGATAGAGGTCCTGATTCCAGCCATAAGATGGATGTTGACATGCAAATGGGTTGTGTCTTGAGTTCTCAAAACATATTCAAGCAGGATTCTTTGGAAACAGCAGATTGGTCAGAGGAAGGGCTTTGTATTAAGTGTAATGAAGGTGACCAGGTGCTGACTTGTAATAGTAATGACTGCCCATTAGTCGTTCATGAGAACTGCTTGGGATTTTCAGCTAGCTTTGACGACATGGGAAACTTCTACTGCCCCTTTTGTTTGTATAAAAAAACAACTGCTGAAACTCGTGAAGCAAAGAAGAAGGTACTTTTGGCAAAGAAAGCTCTATCTGAATTTTTGGGTACAGATGCGGTGAGGGTGGCTGAATGCCAGAGGCAAGTGGAGCCATCTATTACCTTTGGTAGTAAAAATATGCCTTGTAGAGAAGAAGAGACAACTCTAGTTGATGAGACACATAATATTTCCCTAAACAAAGGAAAAATTGACAAGACAGATATTATCAAAAACCATCAATGCATGGGAAGGGAAGAACAGATTCAAAGAGAAGGCACTATTGAGAAAGAAGCTGATGTTCCCCTAACCAGTAGAGAATACCAGGCAAAGCAAAAATACGGTCATCAACGTAGGAGAGTTTCAGAAGATCAACAGCAAGCAGAACCGTCTACTGTACACTCAAGAGGAGAAGAGACAATCCTAGTTGGTGAGGTGCTTAACATTAACCTAACCCAAGGAAAACAAAACAAGACAAAGATGTTTGAAGAGAGTCTGTGTACAAGAGAGGAAGAACAGATGCACCCATCAGATAACATTGCACATGAAAGTAGTGTATCCTTAACCACAGGAGGAGAACAGGCACACCAAGTTGACCATCAAAAAAGGAGAGTTGTAGAACATCAGCTGCAAAGAGAGCCATCCATTGTATACAGTGGTTATGATCTACCTGGCAAAGAGAATTCTACCGTACTCACTGAGAGAATTGACGTTTCCGTAACCGACGGACAAAATAACAACCAAAGTGTGGTTGAAGAGCATCAAGCTATGAAAGAAGCTGCAAAACAAATGCAGGTAAAAGCCAATAATGGGTGTGAAACTAGTAATTCACCCTGCAGAGACACCATGAATGTCTTAATCAGTCGGGGACATGCTAAGAAAAGAAAACGCAAAGCATTTGTTCAACCCCGGATTGTTGATCCACTACATGAGTCCTCTTCTGAACTAAATATCAATGCAGAGGAAAATGCTGGAAACCAGAATGAAGAGGACATATCCCTCAGAAAGTCAATAAAACACCAAGGACCATCTGGACAACAAGTTGACCATCAACAAAGGATAGCTGTAGAAGATCAGCTGCAAAAAGAGCCATCCATTGTATACAGTGGTGATGATCTACCTGGCAAAGAGAATTCGACCCTATTCAGTGAGAGAATTGATGTTTCTGTAACCAAAATACAAAAACACAACCAAAGTGTGGTTGAAGAGTTTCAAGCTATGGAAGAAGCTGCAAAACTAATGCATGCAAAAATCAATAATGGGTATGAAACTAGTAATTCACCCTGCAGAGACACTGTGACTGTCTTAATCAATCGGAGGCATGCTAATAAAAGAACACGGAAAACAGTTGTTCAACCACAGATTGTTGATCCACCACATGAGCCCTCTTCTGAACTAAACACCAATGCAGAGGAAACTGATGGAAACCAGGATGAAGACAACAGTGCCCCCAGAAAGTCAATAAAACACCAAGGGCCATCTAAACGTTCGTAAGTTTCTAATTCTTAAAGACACTTCAGTAACATATATTTACATAATTCTCTTCTTAGTTTATCCTGTTGGATACAATAATCAATCTTGCGGAAGGGAAGCAGTGAGTGGAGCCTGTGGACTTGCATTGATGCTTTATTAATTGAGATTTAACTTTGTTTTGACTTTCAGCTCAAATCCAGCATTTCCTAATTCAAGGCGGAAGAAACTCCCTTGGACAGCTGAAGAGGAAGAAGTTCTAAAGGTATGAATTCATTGACATACTTGTATCTCTTATCATCTGTCAGAATGGTGATAACATACTTTAGTACAAATTAAGGTTGGTTAATTAGATTTCTTCTGTGCTGTTAATTCTTAAAGTTCTTAAAGATGGGTTTAAAAAAGATAAACATATTGTGGTGGTTCAGGATTAAGAATTGGGAATTTGACATTTTCTGTGCTAGGTCATGGTTCTGGGTGTATGTGGTTTTTATAGGGGATGTAAAATACCTCCTTTTTCTTTTTTGCGTTTTATCATCTAATATCAATGCTTTATATTGTTGAAGGAAGGAGTACAGAAGTTCTCAAGTACTGTGGCCAAAAATCTTCCATGGAGAAAGATTTTGGAGTTTGGTTGTCATGTCTTTGATGGAACTCGCACACCAGTTGACCTCAAGGATAAATGGAGGAACCTATTGATTAAAGAAGGCTTAAGAGAAGGACGGAGGTAATATTACTATTTTTATTTTGAGCTCAAGAAAATCTATAGTAGTTTCTCTGTGTGAGTGTGGGGTTGGGGGTGTGGGAGGAGAGATTGGGTGTGAATCTGATTTTATTGTCATGTTATTTCTACCAACTTGTGAACCAGGTGACCTAAATAACTGATGGGGGAATGTTTTTGTCTCTTTGCCCCAGAGAAAGACCGTTAAGATTGGGGAAAGGTTAGTTGCAGGGAATTTTTACTTTTATTTTTTTATGTTGTAATGGAGAATTTTTTAAGAAAGCGATCAAGACTAGCTGAGGGTTCACTTTGCTTAGTTATTTCATGATGAGCAGCTGTTAAAGGTATTCCATTTAGATCTGTTTTTTTTTTGGGTGGAAAATTGGGAAATCTTCAATGTTATTGTTTTTTGGTTTGTACGGACACTTACGTTGATGTATATTTTCCTCAGTAAATGTAAATGTAAATATATCCTTTTATTTGGGCTATGTAAAATCTTGTGATGTCCATTTCTTTGTATTATTTCTCTATGAATATCCACCTAACATTATTTTAAACTTATTAAGCAACTGACCAATAAGCTTCTCTTACCCAGATTACTTTACATAAGAATCAAAAAGAATTGAAAAAATAGCTTGTCTCATTCAGTTCTATAGAAGCTTTCAGAGACTAAAGAGGCAGTTTAAGGAGCTAAATGAAGCAGTCAGAATGTTCCACTGGTATGTCGAGCTTCTCAAACTGATCAAAAAGAAATTTTACTTAAAAAATGACTATTGTAGTTAACACACATAGAATTCGGCCTGGGCATTGGTTCAGATATATAGTTCAATGGGCATTTCAGATGGTTGCTTGTGAGTTGTGAGCCCGTCTTTTGGCTGCCTGATCCGATGTTGTGCTTACCTTTATTCATTTTCTGTTAATAATATTCAGACAATAGGAGTCCTTATTACAGGAAGGTCTTTCATTTGAATTCAATATTGCTTAATCAGTTTGCAGACTCAGATTTTTGACTCAATTCGGACAGTTCAGGAGTGGAGTCGACTCAGGAGTCACAAGAGTCAACGTGGAGAGTCATGTCACTTTTTATTTTTATTTTTTATAAAACATAAAAAATAGTTAAAAATATTAAAAAATTACATATAGTATTTTGGCTCAACTATTATTTATTTTCTTGATAAATATACATATTTTGTAGAATCATAACTTAGAAATCCAAAAAATAAACTATATAAACTACTAATAGTCTAATACCATCGCAAGGTTGACACAACTAATTTATACACTCAAAAGTCTACAGTAAAGTAAAAATATTGTTAGTGTTAATATATTAAAAACCAAAGTACATCTTTTCAACATAAACATAAAGAGAATGATTGTCTGTTTTGAGATAGACCTCTAAAGGCATGCCATTGATTGACACATGATGTGTTTTTGAATTTGAT
>JAOXJP010210549.1:0-11884 GCA_025762735.1 Platanus orientalis
GTAAAGGATTGGTGATTTTCTTTCAAATTAACTCTATCAAGTTTTCTTCATCATCTTCTTCTTCTTTTTTTAATTTTCTAGTATGACTACCGACCTTCTTGCTATCCCACAGTCCCCATATTTCTAGTTAAGCTTCCAACCATTTCCATCTTTATTATCTTCGATCCATAAACCATCTTACACTAGTTAGCCATCCATTTTTTCATTCTCTTTGATTTTCCATCATCACCAACCTTATTTCCATGCACCCTATCTCATTCAGCTATTGCAAAATCCCACACGTTTCTTTGAAGTTTTATAAAATACTCATACTACTTGCTATCAAAAAAATTCCAACACTTGCTCCTAAGGATTTCTTTAATTTTTTCCATGGGATTGATACCCCCACACCATGCAACAGCGATAGGAGGATGTTATGTGAAGCTTTTGAAAGTGGAAATTTATAGAAATTAAAGTCCATACTTGCTGTCAGCACTGACCACGTGAGATTTGGGCTTTAATTGAAGCTAGGCTAAGTGATTGCATTGGTTCATCATTTACTCTCATCGGAGAACTACTTACAGTTTAGAATGAATCTTATTGATTATGAGTTGCTAAAATTTAATTATATACATAAGGAATAGGTTGTGTTCAGAATTTTGCACACACAAGGTGTTTGGTAAATTGCTTGATTGATGAATACATTAACACATGGTCAATTTTGGAGTACTGCATAGAATTTTGGGGCTAGTCTTGGTTTGTACTACATCACTACCCTTCTATCTCGCCTACTAGAGCTGTCCCCATTTTCTCTTCTTCACTAACTCACACAGATGGTTTTCCTCCACTACATCATTAGAACCATTGCCACCTTTATTTTAGAAGGACATTGCACTTTTTATATATTTCGGTGAGGAATTTGGGTTTAATGATCTCTACTCAAGAGATTAGGGTTCTTGGAGGAAATCCACAGTAAAGCCTACTAGTCCTTAAAATTCTTAATATTATTATTAATTTGGGGGGTTAAAGAGATTATTTATTTGGTTGAGCTTCTCTTAGATTATTTTGGATTCAAGTAGCTTTTTTAAAGCTAAGTTTTTCTTAGTGTTAGAGCATGATGACTCAGTCAAATATCAATTGAGAGAATCAAGGGAGAAGTTGAAGAAATCAGATCAATTCAACAATTGGGCAGCAGTCAAATATCAGTTGAGAGAATCAAGGGAAAAGTTGAAAAAAATCAGATCAGGTTGACAGCAGTGCAACAAACAAACCACCTCTAGATACGCCTTAATTTTCTATAGTTTGTTACATGTAATACTCTATAAATACGTTGAATGAAAAGCAAATGGTAATTAAGCCAACCAGTTCAAACACTTCCAGTCTTTCCTATTTTCCTTTGTTTATTTTTCTTACACTTAGAATATGGCTATTGGAGGTTTGACGAACAAAGAACTTGAAGACATTAAAATTTGCCTCAAAATGGGTAAAATCTCATATTGAAGACAGTCAACGAACAGAAAAAAGAAAGAAAAAAAACCTATCGTTCACTGAATTTGAACAAGAACTTCCAATCATCCCATCGAGATAAATTTTGCAAAACTATATGACATCATTTACAAGTTGACAAAGAAGAGTAGGTTCAGAGTAGGGCAAGTGTTTGGCAGTTCCTAGTTGGAGACATGGAAGGGTTTAATGGTGGTTAAGGGATAGTCCCATGGCGGAGGCCATCCACTTATAGGTTGATAACAAAAGAGTCATGTAAACTAGCTTTAATCCTAAAAGGATACAATCGATTAGAGGGGAGCTTGAAAAATACCTGTCAAGAGGATAATGAACTGATAATAATTTTATCCAAAGGTTAATCTTTCTTTTGAGTGAAATTGGGTTCTCCTTTTAATTATGAATTATCCAAAATATAACCGTTGAATATGTCGTTATCTGACAAAGATTGCAAAACTCCACTCCATGTGTTACACATGGGGTGATCATAGCAGAAGAGCAACAAGATTTTCGTAGTAATCGATCTCTTCCCTTTAATAAAGGGATATTAGATTGAAACTTAAGCCAACAACCCATTTTTTGGTGGTTGTTGTGGCTGTCAATTGGGTTGGGTTGGCCCGAAGCCCGATATGCTTGGCACAAAAATTAGGCGAGCTGGGTCAAGTTAACTTCAAGCAGGGCCAAGCTCGGGCTCACTCAAAGTAATATTCGGGCCAAGTTTGGTTACACATTATTTTAGCCTGAAGTCTAGCCCGACCCAAAGTGGAAAAAATACAACTTAAAACCTAGCCCTAATTATGTTGAACAATGAACACCCATCTACAACAAACCCTAATTCCATAAAATTTCCCAAAACCCTAATTCCTATTTTGAAACTCTGTTCAACGCCAGTGAATCCTCTCCCTTTTACCTCTCTTGTTGTTAATTCCATGGCGCTGGTTCTCAGCATGATACAAGATCTACTGTTTTTTAATCCCAATTCGCCGTGCTATAAAACTCGTTGATCTCCTACTTCCTTGGAAACTCGAGGCACCACTAGGATCTTAGCTGGAGTCGGCATGTTAGTTCCTTTCGTTTCTCAGTGATGCAGAGGGAAAAATGTTGGCTGAGCTTATTGGGGATTGCATTTAAAAGAATCTTGAGGACGAACCATGGTTGTTGTTCTTACATCAAAAAAATTATCTTGGATATCTTTTGTCTTTGTGGGTTGTCGGGATACACTAAGGATCAATTATCACAGTTACTTAAAATTGAAAACGGTTCTTTCTGTTAATGGCCGGGTTCATGTCCAATTAGGTCAAACCCCAGGCATGGGATCAATGATCAGAGTTGAATATGGCATATTTATTCAAAAATCTTGGAGATTAATCAACACATAACAGGGATGCACACAGCAATATACCAATCTGCCTGTGGTGATGAATGGCAGGAGACAAAACAATGAGACACCAATTTATCCTAGCTGTTTAATTTGGGCTAACCCAAACTCGGCCTGAAACCCGATTTTTTTGATTTTGACCAAGTTAGGGCTAGCTGTATTGGGCATAGGTACAATGTTTCCGCTTGGACTTGGGTTAACCTCAGCCCAGCCCAGTCTGACCCGATTGACAGCCTTAGTGATTGTGGCATTGCGTCCCTTAGAGAGAGGTCATAGGTTCAAACCTGTACAGAAACATTCTGTCTGCAATTGTACATTCGCATCTTTCTCTCTCGTGGTAGTGCTGTGTGGAACCAGCGGGCCTACAGGGCTACTCAAAAAAGAAAAAAGATTAAACTTGACAAACAGAAACAATATCAAACGCCTTAATTGGCATTTGTCAAAATCTTGTAAAATCATTATTATACTTAAGTCTTATCAAACCTCCAACCTCTTAATCACTTCCTTTTAAAATTACCATCATTAATTTAGTTATAAACAAAAAAATGTATTTTTTTTTAATTTGTGATAAGGCCACCTGAGTTCACAAATTGGAGCCCGGATTTGTTCCGTATGTTTCCCTAACCAATCTCTTAGGTAACCAATCCCATCCTTATGATGGTAGCCAAATCCAAGGAAGATAATTACAGCATGCTAGTGTTGAGTGAAATAATAGTTGTAGAATTCTAGTGGTTTATAAGAGAAAAAAAAAAAGATTATAAGAGGAATTAACTATTGCTTAATGCTTATCTTATCTTTTTAGAAGAGAAAAATTAGAATAAAAAAACATTATAAAAAGACAAGGGTGTGTGTTTTTTATTTTATAAGTAAAGAGGATAGTGTTGTTTGGAGAGATTCCTGATTTTGTTCCCTCTATATAATTTTAAATAAAATTCATTTATCTAAATATAATCAAAGCAGATTAGGATTAGTTATCCAGCAAATATCTAACTCTACAAAGTGCTGCATCATAGGGCCGCAACCACCTCCTCTTGGACAAGTAATGCCACAATCAAAAAATCCTCCGCATTTAAAAATCTTGGTAAGGTGACCTTTTTTTGTCAGTCCGTTACTATTCCTAGAACAAATACGCCTGTCCTCTTTCTATGTTTTTGTTAAGATTGTTAATTGCCTTAAACAAAAGATTTTTTTTTTTTTAACCATTTTTTTAACCAAAAAAAAAATGAAAGAATACTAAAAGGGAGCTGCTACTCTCACCGTTGAAATTTCTAACCTTCCTTCATTTTTTCTCTTTTAAGTTCCCCTCACTTATTTTTAAGCATCCCTCATGCACTTCTCATAGTACCATTTTAGTAAACCTCTCCCACACCTCCCATAAAACTTGAAGCTCACTCTCATACCTCCATTTCTTCTAAGTTCCTCTCGTCTCTTTCCAAATACAAAAGTTACTCTCCCTCTTCCTCTACCTCTCCTGTACATTTTTTCTACAACTCTCTCATTCTCTCTCTCCCTCATATTCCTTCTCAAACACCCCTTACATTCACATTCAAAAGATATGGCTCGTGTTCATGGTGGATGATAACGTAGAGCCCCTGTTGATGGGAGAGGAAGCTTGAGAACCGATAGTAGATCAAGGGTGGAAACAAGCACATCGGCGGCCAGAGGTAAGGTTTTTTTTTTTTTTTTGGTTTGTTTGGACTGGTGTTGCCAAGCAAGGCAACCCCTACTCGAACAGCCTAGCCAAGTAGGGCATGCCCTATTCAAACAACCCAGCCAGGCAAGTAATGCCTGCTCGGCTGGGTTGTTCAAGTAGGGGTTGCCTTACTCGGCAACACCAATCCAAATAACAGATTGTCCCACAAAAAAACCAAAAAACCAAAAATAACCAAAAACAAATATTCAATTTTAAAATTCTAAAATTGTCAATTTTAAAAATACAAATTTTTAAATACTTTATATAATTTTTTTCTAGTATAATTGAAAAATAAATTTTTTTGTAAAATTAAAATAATTTATTAAAAAAAATATATTTTGTTAAATACTTAATTCGTTATTGTGCATGTCTAACACAATATGACATGTGCTAGATATGGACACCAGAGATGAGTACTTCGTTTTTACTGCATCTGTCCGCCCTCTTCGGGTTATAGAGAGGATAGACCCATCTAGGCATGAACATCTATCAGTCACTCATACTCAAAGTCTATAATAAATAACCAGGATGTAGGAGAGGTGTCTGAACATATTGGGGAGGTGTGTGAGGATGTTCTAAATGCATCTGTCTTCAGAACGCCTATAGACTCGATGCTCCTCATTGACTATCCCACACATGTTGTTGTGCTTATATGATGACATCATGTAATGTTTTTAAGATTGAAAATTTGTACTTATTAATAATATACCCAACTTATTAATAGTATTTGTTTCAATTACAGGAGCATCCATTGCTAAAGTTGATCAACCACGGATTGAAGATAACAGAGTGAAAGTACCAACAGCTAGATTTGAAAAATAGGCTATGGTGGGGAGATATTGAGCGCTCTGGACTATTTTCACTGGTTCATAGTTTATACCAAATAATGACCCGCGTCGTCATCTCTGCATTTGTTGAGCAATAGTATTCCAAGACAAACAAGTTTCATATATGGTTTGGGGAGATTACTATCACGCTGAATGATGTCAATACTCTACTTGCTATTCCCATGGTTAAAAATACCATCTTCATCAACTCAGTCCGATTAACAGTCCTAGATTGGTTGTGGCATTGCATTCCTTAGATAGAAGTCATAGGTTCAAACCTGTACAGAAATATTATGTCTACAATTGTGCATTCACATTGTTCTCTCTCGTGGCAGTGTTGTGTGAAACCAATAGGCCTTCAGGGCTACTCAATAAATAAATAAATAAATAAAGATTAAACTTTGACAAACAGAAACAATAATTATCGCTCAAAAAAAAAAAAAATTTGACAAATAGAAACAATATTTATCGCCTTAATTGGCATTTGTCAAAATTGTAAAATCATTATTATACATAGTCTTATCAAACCTCCAACCTTTTAATCACTAAAAATAAAAATAAAAACCTCTTAAATCACTTCCTTTTAAGATTAGCATCACGGATTTATTTATAAAAAAAAGTATTTTTTATTTGTGATAAGGCCACATGGGTTCACAAATTGGAGTCCGGATTTGTTGGGTATAATTCCGTAGCCAATCTGTTAGGTAACCAATCCCATCCTTATGATGGTAGCCAAATCCAAGGAAGATGATTACAGGATGTTGGTGTTGAACAAAAAAATATTAGTAGAAGTAGAATTCTATCGGTTTATAAGAGGGAAACAAAAAAAAAAAAAAAGATTATAAGAGGAATTAACTATTGCTTAATGCTTATCTTATTTGTTTAGAAGAGAAAAAATATAATTAAAAAACATTATAAAAAGACAAGTGTGTGTGTGTGTGTGTGTGTGTTTTCATTTTATAAGTAAGGAGAGAATTGTTGTTTTGAGAGATACCTGATTTGGTTACCTTTATATAATTTAAAATAAAATTCATTTATCTAAATATAATCAAAGCAGATTAAGATTAGATATCCAGCAAATATCTAACTCTACAGATTGCTGCATCATAGTGCCGCAACCACCTCCTCTTGGACAAGTAATGCCACAATCAAAGAATCCTCCGCAGTTAAAAATCTTGGCAACAAGTGACAATGGGGTCCATTTGCGGCCGGCATTTGCGGCTATGATTTTTAATTTGAAAGGATCCTTTGCCAC
Organism: Platanus orientalis; assembly: GCA_025762735.1. NCBI lineage: Eukaryota > Viridiplantae > Streptophyta > Magnoliopsida > Proteales > Platanaceae > Platanus > Platanus orientalis. The sequence goes on from JAOXJP010210549.1 coordinate 6,633, forward strand.
CGCCATCTCTTTCCTCAAGACGTGTTGGATATTTTTGTTTTCTCAACACTGAAGCCAGTAAAATAGATGCAGGAGTAAAACAATAGTCTTACCATTTCCATTGCAATGACACCTGTCATATTTAATACTAACTGGACCAGCTAAGGTGACCTTTCTCGTCGGTCCGTTACTATTCATAGAACAAATACACCTGTCCTCTTTTTTACGTTTTTGTTAATTACCTTAAACCAAAGATTTTTTTTTTTGTTTTTTTAAACCAAAGAAAAGAAAAGGATACCAAATTCCATACGCTTCCTAAATAAAAAAAAAAAAAATTTGTCATAATTTGTGAGTTATGAGACCATCTTAGTAATTTCACAAAAACCCCGAAAAAACGACGCGTTTCACCGAACCGAGTGAGAGGATGAAACTTTCCAAAACCCCAACCCCTCGGCTCAAAACAAGCTACTGCTAAAACAGAACTCCCTCCTCTTCTCTCTGTAAATCTCCCATTCTTTCTCACATCGTTAACGAAACGAACAACCACTTCACAATGGGAGAACGCGAAAAGCTCTTCTCACTCTCCATTCTTATCTTCTCCCTCTTCTTCCCCACCGTCGCCGACGACGCTGCAATCATGACCAAACTCTCCGATTCTGTCTCTCCGACCCCTTCTGGCTGGTCAGGCTCCAACTTCTGCAAATGGACCGGCGTTGGCTGCGAAGGTTCGTTCGTCACCTCCATCAGCCTCGCCTCCAAATCTCTTTCCGGCACTCTCCCGTCTGATCTCAACCAACTCACCCAACTCAAAACCCTCTCTCTCCAAAACAATCAAATCTCCGGGCCTTTGCCTTCCCTCGCTAACATGAACAATCTTCAACAAGTTTATTTGGACAACAACAACTTCACATCTGTCCCTCCTTCCTTCTTCACCGGTCTCACAAGCTTGCAGACATTGAGCATCAGCGAGAACCCCAACTTGGCACCATGGTCCCTCCCGGAGAATTTGACCAATTCTGCGAGTCTGGTTACATTGTACGCCGGAAACGCTAATATCGTCGGAACTTTGCCGGAAATTTTTGGGACTTTTCCGAATTTGCAGTCCTTGAGGCTTTCCTACAACAATCTCACGGGTTCTCTACCGAAATCTTTGGCTGGATCGGGGATTCAGAACCTGTGGCTTAACAATCAGGTTTCGGGTTTGTCTGGACGTATCGATGTGATCGGAGCAATGACGGAAGTTGCTCAGGTATGGCTCCACAAGAATTTATTTTCCGGTTCAATCCCTGATCTTTCGAATTGCACATCTCTCTTTGATCTCCAGCTCCGTGACAATGATCTTACTGGGGTTGTGCCCTCTTCGTTAACCTCTCTTCCTGGCTTGGTTAATGTTTCTTTGGGAAACAATAAGCTGCAAGGTCCGGTTCCGAGTTTCCGTGACGGAATTGAGGTTGATCTTGGCAAAACAAACAACTTCTGTAATGCAAAGCCGGGTCCTTGTGCACCTCAGGTGACGGCATTGCTTGCTGTTGCCGGAGCACTTGGTTATCCCCAGAACTTGGCGGAATCATGGGAAGGGAATGATCCGTGCCAAGGCTGGACTTTTATTACCTGCGATCCACAGAAGAAAAATGTGACTGTGATTAACTTTGCAAAGCAAAAATTTACGGGAACGATCTCCCCTGCATTTGCTAACCTTACCTCATTGAAGAATTTGAACATGAATGACAATAACCTCTTTGGTCCAATTCCGGATAGCTTGGCGGGCTTGACTCAGCTCAAGGTTCTTGATGTATCCAACAATAACCTTTCGGGACCAATACCGACCTTTCCTTCTGGAGTATTGCTGAATTTATCTGGTAATAGATTGCTTGGGAATAAAACAACTCCTGGAGGGGATGGGGGAGATTCAAATGCTCCCTCACTGGATGGAAGTCCATCTAGCAAGCCAAAGACCTCTTCTATCTCAGTTGGTATGGTTGTTGGTATTGTTATTGTCATTGCCATTTTCATTAGTGGGTTTTCTTGCTTATCCTATAAATGTTACACCAAGAAACGCAACCAGAGAATTGGGCTGGCCCCGAACCCTCAGGATGGGAAGGAAATGGTGAAGAATGGCATGGTGGTTACTAAAAATGGGTATGGTGGAGTTGCAAACGAGCTGCACAGTCAAAGCAGTGGGGATGCTAGTGATATCCAATTCTCTGAAGGTGGAAATGTTGCAATTTCAATCCAGGTCCTTCGACAGGTTACGAACAACTTCAGTGAAGACAATATATTGGGTAGAGGAGGATTTGGGGTTGTCTACAAAGGGGAACTTCACGATGGGACACAGATAGCCGTGAAGAGGATGGAATCTGGTGCAATGGGTACAAAAGGGATGAACGAGTTTCAGGCAGAGATTGCAGTCCTTACAAAGGTCAGACATAGGCATCTGGTTGCTCTTCTGGGTTTCTGCATCAACGGGAATGAGAGACTTTTGGTATATGAGTATATGCCACAGGGGACCTTGGGGCAGCATTTGTTTGATCAGAATGAGAACGGGTATCCTCCTCTTACATGGATGCAGAGGGTCACTATCGCACTGGATGTGGCTAGGGGAGTCGAGTATCTGCACAGCTTAGCACAGCAGAGTTTCATCCACAGAGATTTGAAGCCTACAAACATACTTCTTGGAGATGACATGAGAGCTAAGGTTGCAGATTTTGGTTTAGTAAAGAATACCCCTCATGGCAAGTACTCTTTAGAGACACGGTTAGCGGGAACATTTGGATATCTTGCACCTGAGTATGCTGGTAAGTACAGGCCTCTGTTCTCTTCCTTGTTGGTATTTCACTTAAATTATTGATATATGTTCTTAAATTTATGTATTATAACTGTTCTCTAGATTATTTGATGCTTGTGTAAACCTCAAAATAAATTTCAAAAGATCAAATGAAATACTATAAACAAAGCATCAATTGCTCTAAACGTAATGAGTTTTTTACTAGCAATAGTCTCAAGTTCTAAGAAGTTGTAATACCTATGGTTAACATGTCTAATGGCCACCGATGTCTTTTTTATTCTTTGTTTAAACAATTAACAAAATAACTCTAGTCTGCTTTGTATTGTTTTCATTCCTTAACAATGTTGTCCGTTATTCACTTAGCTGGAAATGCTTTTAACTGTAGTGATGTCTTGCTCATATCAAAACCTGCTTCTTTACTTTGCTTTTGCCCCTTTTTATTTTTTATCGCCTCTATGAAGAATTTTGTGAAAAGAAGCATGACAATTCATGATATTATGATGCCATTCAATTTGCATTGAATTAACTGTTTCCAGTAAGCTAATCAAAGCTATTCTGAATAACTTTTGGCTTTTTTATTAGTTGGTGGTGGTGTTCATCCTTTCTACTAAAATTATTAATATCTAAATCAAGCTCCTTCATTTTGTTCTTTCATCTTTTCTCATGTATTTGGGGTGTTCTCCGAATATGGTTGGCATATTTCTTTTCTATTTCAGGTTTTAATTATTTGACAGTACTCTTAGTTTTTCATATAGATTGGAATTCTATACTTGTTAAGACTACAATTTTTTGTTTCCTTTCAGCTACAGGAAGGGTGACCACGAAAGTTGATGTTTACGCATTTGGTGTGATCTTAATGGAGTTGATCACGGGTAGAAAAGCACTAGATGAGTCCATGCCAGAGGAAAGATCTCATCTGGTCACATGGTTCCGTAGGGTCCTGATCAACAAGGACAACATGGGAAAAGCTATTGACCCTACCCTTAACCCCAATGATGAGACTTTTGGGATCATTTCTAAGGTGGCAGAGCTTGCCGGTCATTGCACAAATCGTGAACCTTCTCAGAGACCAGATATGGGTCATGTAGTTAGTGTCTTATCGCCTCTTGTAGAACTATGGAAACCCTCTTGCCATGAAGAAGAAGAGAGCTTCGGTGTTGACTTCCACATGAGCCTACCTCAAGTCCTACAGAGATGGCAAGCCAACGAAGGTACTGCAGATGATTCCTACCGTAATAGCCGCATGGTGAGCCTTGAAAACACGCAATCTAGCATTCCCCCAAACCCCAATGATTTTTCAGCGACATTTCGTTCAAATGATGCCCGATGAGGAGGGAGCAAGAACCAAATTCTGAAGAAACTAAGGGAAGACAGGCTCCCATGATGTTTATTCTGGTGGAATATCGAGTAGTACAGATCTTATTTTTTTGTTTGTTTACTTTTATTTGTTTCTTTTAACGTTCATATAGCCTTGTCGTCTGTTCGTCAAGATCCTGGGACTTGTTTTGAATTCTTTGATGTAAAGTTAACAGATTGGTTTGGTGATGTGTGGAAGAGAGAATAGGCTGGTAGTGGTAATCTTAATGGTGGAGTGGTTGAACTGTAAAAGGCGATAAGTTCATTTTTACTGGTCACCTGACCATTTGCATAATTAATTAGTGTTATTCTTTAGGTTTATTTATTGGTTTGAACCATGTCTGGTGGGTGGGTAAGCAATTTATCTGTTCTTAGCCAGTGAGATTATATAGCGACATGAGAGGATATTTTGGATATAAGGTGGGAAAATAAATTTCTTCGTTTCTGTTTGCTGTAATTTTCTTTCTTTTTGGTGGGGTGGTTGATAGTTTCTCACATTGAAGGAGAGCATTTAAAGGTGCATGCCATGCGGAGGGAGAAAGGGAACAATTTTTTGAAAAGACTATGAGCCCTCTATAAGGCTATCAACGGTCGAATATGAATCAGATATAGGTGTATCCATATTTGTATTCATTTATTTTATCGAATATCAGATCAGATTCAAATATTTTACGGATTTGTATTCATTTATTTTTTTCATGATCCCTCTGTCCATGCACCTTTTCAAGCATTTTATTTATCAGCTTTGTTCTGTTCTTTTGCCAGTGAGATTACATAGCTACATGAGAGGATATTATGGATATAGGGCTGTCAACAGTCGAATACGAATCGAATATAGGCACATCCATATTTGTATTCATTTATTTTATCAATTATTCAATCGGATTCGAATATTTTTAGGATTTCCAGATTTGTATTTGTTTATATTTTCATGCTCTCTCCTTCCACACGCCTTGAAGCGTTTTATTTATCAGCTTTGATCTGTTCTTAGCCAGTAAGATTATATAACTACATGAGAGGATATTTTGTATATATGGTGGGATAAATTTCTTCGTTTCTGTTTGCTGTAATTTTCTTTCTTTTTGGTGGTTGATAGTTTCTCAAATGGATGGAGAGAGCATTTAAAGGCGCA
>JAOXJP010210560.1:0-11883 GCA_025762735.1 Platanus orientalis
GTTTAGCCATTGAGGTATTCTTCTTAAACTTCCTTTAAGATTAGATCTCAAAGATTCATATGATGATCATGGGAAAGTATTGTAGATATGTGGTTGTTTAAATGAATTTTACTAATTTCTTCGTTCAAGAATGGGAAACTTCCTTTTAGATCACACTCCAGAGGATGGACATTCTAGACACTATTGGGGATTAGCCTATTAACACCACATTCAGTGCTCCTCTAGCTCACTTTGTCTGCCTCTATAAAAAAAAGGATGATCAACTTTCTGTAAAGTATTCTGAGTAAAGTGAGAGACCCGCCTGTCTCTCGTCACTCGAGAGGACCCCATCTCACTTCTCTCCATCAATGAGGATGAGACCTCTAAAGAGGATAAAGGTGTGGAACACCTTAATGAGGAATTAAGAGATAAAGAGGAGGAAAATGAGGGAGAAGATGAAGATGAAACAGATGAGGATGAGGAAGGAGTAAAAGAGTTTGAAGAAGAAGAAGAAGAATCTGATGAGTGATGTTTTTTTATTAGCTGGTGTCTTTGGTTTTTGTGGACTGTATATGTTTTTTATGCACTTATGGATTGAGACCTTGGTTTTCATCTTTTAATCAGAACTAATTGTATACCTTTTGTGAATCAATGACATTACTTTCTTTTTCATGGCTTGTGCTCATTATTTTCTCTTTGCAATTACATCACAAAAAGGGGGAGAAATAAAAGAAGGGGAGTAAACTAAAAACTAAAATTGCCTAGAACTACCAAACAACAAATAAATGAACATATACATTACATCTCACTTTCCACATCACTATTCACACATCATGTAAGTTTTATAATTTTGGTTACTAGACTCACTATGCTTGAAGAAGGTATGTGTGTAGGTTTTTAGGTACTAAAAGTGATATGAGATCTTTTGCTAATGAGCATTCAAGTGCAGTTCTATTTTCTAATTTTCTTGTATGTTGAAGTATGGTCTTGTATGTAATAATGGTCATGTATTAATCGTAGTCTTATGTAATCTTGGTCATGTATGTAAAAGATGTACTAAAAGGTTTTGCCATAGAATTGACAAAGGGGGAGATCATTAAGGATTGTATTGTCAAACCCATGACCAAAACAATGTGGCTATATCTAAGTGTTCTAAACCCCAAACAAGAAAACAAGATGAGCAAGATACTTGAACACCCAAGTGAGTGGCAAGCAAGATCAAGAATTCAAGAAGGAGATCTCAGATAAGAGTAATAAGACAAAAGTGCCAAGGCAAGAAGGCTCAGGTGATGCTTGTGAACAAGAACAGTCTTGGGACATGCTCACATCATGCACAATGCACCAAAATTATAAAAAACACCAAGAGTGGAGTGTGAAGCTATAGAATGGACTTCAGGACACCTATTGTTGGTCGCAAACCATTGGGGAGAAGAACTAACTCAAAAAACTTGATGACAAAAAATAAAAGGTCCCCTGATCGATCATAAGATTGGTGATCAATTAGGGCTTGACCGATCACCAATCTCATGATCGATAGGATCAGGATTTCACAAAAAAAAAAAAAAACCTAAGAGTTATGAATCAACAACTTGATCAATCATACACTCATGATCGATCATGATCAATCACGAGAAAAGTGTGATCAATCACAATTACGAATTTTAGAAAAATATGATTTATTTTTGGAGATTCCAATCTGAGAATTTCCATCCTTTGTCCATTAGAAAAAGATCTAATCCCATGGACTAAGACAAGATTTAGCTCTATAAAAAGGTAAGAATACCTTAGGTTTAGTGAGAGAAATGTATGTAAAAAGAAAAACATTGTCTAAAAAGTGTGGCTAGTCTGAGAGCCCAAAAGCTTCAATTTTTCCTGTGTGAAAGACCTTTCACTACTCTGAAAATCATTGCATGTGATCTCCTCCTTCACTTAATATATTGGATATTTAAAAGGGGGACAAACTTTGGTTATCCATTGAGAGGAAACCGACAATCTATAAGGCATCAAGGAGTAGTCTTTGTGGCTCTAAAATCTGTAAAAGAAAAGGCACATCAGCTCACTGAAGGAGCACCCATAACTAGTAAACTTTACAAAAACAACCTATATGAGGTAAAACTGCATTAATCCTATTGATTATTGTTTAAGTTCCTTCTGCCAAAGATACCAGAACATGCACTACACTCTTTGAAGACAAAGAGTATAGGTTAGTGCTTGCATGACAAGTATAAAGGTTTTTGTGTTAATTTTTACCTAGATTGTTTGTATTTTAATCTAAATAAAATTACGAAAAGCTCAGGTTGAGCTTTAGAAGTGGATGTAGGCCACAATACCAAACCACTATAAATATTGTGTTATGTGGTTGTTTGTGATCTCTTTCCATTATGTTTATTACGATCAATGCTCTTGTGAATGCTTTAGTGTATTAATTGCACTAATTAAACTATAATCGAAAGGACAAGTCAATTAATCAATCTTGCATACGTTAATCATTAATCTTGATAACAAGAAAATTAAAGTTGATTGAATAAAACTGAAAAAGATAAATAAGATTGAAATTAATCTTATTTACCCCCTTTAGGATAGAATTTCACTACTTTCTAACAAAACAAACGATGTGTAATTACAAGTTTCCTAGATGAAGTTATGATGATTCTTTCATAAGGTGTTTGTGCTGTCTAGCCCACTAATTTAGAGTAACTTCCTGGGCCCACTGACACAAATATAGAGTGAATTAGAGGGTTATCCATAACTTGTTAGAAATTTCTTGAAGTCTAGTTTCTAACTTAATAAATGGCAATTGGTTTCGAGTTGTCTAGAGAAAGTTATAAGCATTTTAGTTAGAGGGGTAAAAGTTGAGAAAACCTTTTTGGATTGATCCAAACCTTCTAGTTTGATCCAAATTATTTGGATCAATTGAAACTTATTTAAATTGATCCAAGATAGATCCAAGAATTCTTGGGTCTCAAAAAAATTCTCAAATAGTGTTGGATCGATCTAGATAGATCCAAATGACCCAGATTGAGATTTTTTAGGAAAAATTAATTTTTCTTCATTTTGGGGAGTGTGGGACCCTCCCAATTCAACCCAAAATCCTAAAAATATGATAAAAACTCTAATAACATCATTTATATCAAGAGAAAAAGGTTTAGAGAAGTTTGATAGATTTGGGAGCTAAGTGTGAGAGTTTTTTCTCAAAGTGGGTAAGTTTCACTCCTAACTCTAAAAGCATACTAGGATAGCTTGATTTCATCCTAAATCTTCAGTTCTTTTGTAATTTGTGCTAGTTTTATATCATTTTACAGAGGGTAGGCATAAAGGAAAGGAGGTTATAGAAGGTTTTGAAGCTTGAGCAAGGAAGGAGAATAAGATAGTGAGTTTACATGCATGATGTGCTATTCCCCTTATTCTCCTAAAATTCTTTCATGGTTATTCTTTTTATTTAGTTAATGTTTTAGTATTTTCATCATTTGAATTGTTAAATTTATAAAGTTTTGGTAAGTTCACACCACTTGATTTAAGACTTATGAGATTTTGGTGAGTTTATATGCATGATGTGCTATTCCTTTGTTTTTCCACAAATTTCTTCATGATTATTCCTTGATGGTGAGGTCTTTGAAGTTTTGTAAGATTTCATCACTTGATTTGTAGATCTGAGTTTATGTGAGTGTTCATACATGATGTGCTACTCCTCTTGCTTTCCTACTATTTCTTCATTGTTATTCTTGATTTTCATAAGGGATCTTATTCTTCGATCATTTTTTGGTTAAGATCCATGAAGTTTAGTAAGTCTACATCATTCGATTGCTAAATCTATGAGTTTGTGCATTCTCATACATGATAAGCTATTCTTTTGAATTCTTGTCATTCTATTCATTGAAAATCTTTAGTTTGAGTGAGAGTTCAATTTTTATTCATTTTGGTTGCCTTGTGATTGAATTTTGGTGAGTTTCCTTGATTTAAAGACTAAATCTATGGAGGATTAGTGAGTTCTCAAGTTGATTGCTCTATTCTTTTTATCTTTTTGCACTTTTCTTCATTTTTGGTTGCCATTTTGGGGTGAGATGATAGATTTTCATCACCTCTTGCTAAACTAATGTAAGTTTGATGATTCTACATATTTTAAATAGTAATTTCTTTCATTATGCATAGGTAGAATCCTTGATTGCATGGGCTTTTGGATTTTATAAGTGTTTTTCTAGATCAATTCTATTTTGAGCATGTGTTAGCTAATTTATTCATTCTCTTTATTTGTCATCATAGATTCATTAAAATCCTAAGTTTCTCTCTACGATTGAATCTAAGAAGGTAAGATTCTGATGAAATTAAAAAAGAAAAAATGATTCTTACACCATATGCTTGAAATTGCATTGACTTTCTCATACTTGAGATTCTTATTCATATCATTAATGCTATTTGCTAGTCCTTTCTTATTCGATTGGCTCCAAGTTGTGTTGTTTAACTTATTTCACATGCTAGTTGATCATTAATGCTATTATTATGCTTTCCACTTGGTTATATTCACTTAGACTTAATCCGATGAGCTCTATGTTAGCAACATTTTATCTACATATCTTGTTTGAAACTCTTATCTTATGGTTCGTTTTGGAAAGTTAAAAGAGGAATTTCGAGCATTTGGTTTGATATAAGTATGAGCTATTACTTATTGGTTTAGATTAGAGAATTTTGTTTGGAAGGTGTTTTCCCACATACGTGTGTTAGAGGGGTTATCCCACATGTATTATGTTAGTCTTTTGAAGGGAGGTGTTTTCCTTAACATGAGTATTTTGAAGGGAGGTGTTTTTTCCTCCATGGATCATGGAGTAATGATATAGACTTAAGGTATAGGTTTGGACCTAATCACCGGGTGGCATTAATAGGTAAAGTCGACACTAATTACTCATCAGTTTCGTATGAGATTTCAATTTTGTTATAGACTTTTCATAGGTTATATGATTTCAGCTTTGTTAGAAACCTTGTATGGGTTGTATGAGTTCTGATTTGTCAGAGCTTTCATGTGGGCTAACCCATTGGATTTGATATGAGGTGTTTTGATGAGGTTTGGTTTAAGAACCCTATATAGGTTGAGTTGGTTTTGATCTAATGTGTGTTTTGTTAGAGATCCTTCATGAGTTATGTTTGTTTGAAAACTACGTTGGGTTTCCATGAGCACGTATACGGTTTTGATTTCTATTAGCTAAGACAATATATTTGATAAGCACTAAGGCTTATTTACATGAATACCTTGTAGTAGACATTTACTTTGCATGTTGCACTTTACTTATAAGCTACACTTTACCTGTCTCAATTATTGACCTATGTTGATTTGATTTGATTAGTTTTGTCACCCTTATTAGAAATTGATTATTATTGTGGCTAATTCAACTCTTATATGTTATGCATGTTTTGATTTGGTATTGAGTCATACTCATGTAGATTCGATTTATTCTACAGGACATTATGTATGCTCTTTCATGGGCTCTATACCTTATCCATATTTTTACCACTATTTCAGGTGTTACCTCGTAGTACGTGATCTTATGTAGATTCTTTTCTAGAGGTAGTTTGTGGAGACAGATGGCTATTTCATTTTTACACTTTCTGATCTATTACTTATAGTACATTACTATGTATGAGATAGGGATTATTTAGACATGATCTTACTTAGTGATCAGTAGGTTTTGTTTGAGAATATGGATTATTGTAGGTCAGTTTGAGGATTATTTGATGGTATTGTCTAGATATTCATAGTTATGTTTAGATTAGAGATTAGTTGTTTATTTGATGTGGATATTTGGAGTTTAGTTTATATTCTATTGCATAGTTTAGAATGTGTATGTCTATATTTTTGTTCCACAATGGAGATTGAATTTCAGTTAGCATTTTATTTATTATTCCACTGCATTAGAATATGTTTATAGTCCAAAAGGTAAATTGAACAAAATTTATAGTGATTAAGATATGGATTCGGATAGTAGTGACTTGAATTCACACCTATATAAGGTTATGAATTTTCGGGTGTTACACTAGTAGTTAATTTTAATTTTCTACATTTGATTAATGATTTTAACCATAAAATATTTTGTTACTCTTAGAAGGAAGGGATTGCAAAGAAAAAAGATTTGTGAAAAAGGAACTTCTTATTGGAAGCAATGATTGAAAAATTTGGTGAGTGAATATGTTATTTATGCACACTCTTTCATTCCTAGGTTCATAGAAGTGCAATTTTACTCTATATCTGTAAAGATTTGTGGTTTCAATCTCTATGAATTGATCTAGTGAATGAACAAGATTTTATGTATACTTCCCTTTCGTAGGATTTTAGATTTGTAGACGATGAACTTTGTTTGGGTGGATTCATATTCAACCTCCATGAGATCCTTGATTTCCTTATGTGGATTCTAGTTCATTTGATGTGAGTATATTTGGAAGGATTCTATTTCTTTATTTCTATGTGTTCTTGAAATATAGAGTTAGTTATATGATGGTACTGTTTTATTTTCATGGGTTTGATAATCTCTACTTTATTGGAGAAAGTTATTGAAATTAGATTTATATGATTGGATGGATTAGAAAGTCCTATGTGGTGTATATTGGATTACCCTTTGAGTTTCCTTTAAAATTCCTAAATTCTTGCTCTCTAACTATTTCTTGAATTATCACATAATTAGTCCCCCATGGTTTACATGTCTCTTGGATGCCTTTCAACTTTTGCATAAGCCTATTACTCACTTCAGTGGATCCCCTTCACCTTATGTTAATTCATGTTGATTGGTGTTATTTCTATTGATTCCCATGTTAGAATCTTGGAATTCGATGTTCTACATTAGGCTTTGCATGCATTGATAGCTCTTTTGTGACATGAGAATGTTGTCTTTAACATAATTTACTTTGGTAGTTTCATGAGGCATTTTACATGGACTTCTACATGAGTTTTAAAGCACTTAAGATACTTAGCTTTTATCATTAATGGTATTTGTCATGAAAGGATGTTACATTCTTGGGCATCCTATATGTTCTTAGAATTGGGTCAAAAAATTTTATATGCATATTGGTAGTTGGCATTTTGCATGAGACTTACGTTTATGGTTTTTGAACTTTTAAGAGACAGGACATGTGTACACCTCCTACATGGCATACTTATGTAGTAGTTAATTGAATTACTTTGCACAAGCGTGATTTTGGACATATCGGTTTGAAACATTTAGATCTGATATGATGTTCTAAAGTGGGTTGGACCTCATGACTTTTAAGTACCCTGTCATCAGGTCACATTAATAGGCAAAGAGACACTAGTTGTCTAATGATATTATTAGGTACCCTACTTCCGAGTGACAGTAATAGGTGAAGGGGCTATAATGCCTAGTGATATCAGGTACCCGATTATTGGGTCACATCTATCAGTGAAGGGGTAATAGTTTCTCAGTGAAAACTTCAAGTACCCAATCACCAGGTCACATCAATAGGTGAAGATAGCCCTAGAGGCCTACTACATGGTTTGGTTTTCTTGGGGACCCTACCTAAGTTGTATGGTTTGGGTTTTGGCAGAAATCTTATATAGGTTATTTGGATTTGGTTTGGACTTATCGGAAATCCCTCATGGGTTCATTTGTATTTGGTTTTGGTATTAGACAGAGACCCTCATGGGTTGACACATGGCATATAGTAAATATCTTATCTCATATATACATATAGCACATGAGACATAATATATGCATGATTCAGTTTGATTTGTTTTTGACTCTCTTAGATATCTTAAAGCATAAGCATACTTGATTCACAGTAAAGATACATGCATAACATAGTTAATGTACTAGCATATACACTTTAATTTCCTAACTATACTCCCTGCCTATTCTATCTATCTCTCTCTCTTTTGTGTTGTATAAACTACACACCCTTTCACTGAGCCTGTCAAGATTACCCCAATTGAAACTACCTTATAGATGAAGAGTAGGAGGGATAGGTTTTTCTATGACTACTTGAGATGTGGATGAGTGGTGAGTTGGGCAGCCAAACCCCATTTTACTTTTCAGGTTTTAGGACACTTTAGATTGGAGATGTACTCTTATTTTAGTACCTTGTTATGCCCTTTTTTAGGCAGAGATTATAGTATTGTTATTGGCATGTTGATGCCATTTTATCTTAGATCATTAGAGATTTGGTTATGATACATTTATATATTTTTACAGCACTATGATTCAGTTTACTATTATTTAATAATCCACTACAATATGTTTGGTTAAATAGATTGACATAGATAAAAGAAAATAAATCAATTTACATGAAATGTGAAGTTAATCGATAAAAGGGGGTGCGATACTCCGAACAGGGATCCCTCTGTGGATACTAGTTCGGGGAGTGTCATGTAGTGTCAATGATCCAGGTCTTGGCTTGAACCATGGCCCACAAATTCGGGTCATGACATTTTGGCATCAGATCCATACGTTTATAGATTTTGTGGACAATTTGAGTTATATTGGAGTTAAGGATTAAACTTTTGGATATGTTAGCAGGAATTTTTAAGAATTGAATGATTATTCATGGGTTATATGATATGTTTTGCCAAAGACCCTACATGGGTTATTTGATATGTTATGTTCAAGAGCCTACATGGGTTATATGTTTTGTTTTGTCGGAGACCTTTACATGAGTTATATGTTTTATTTTGCTGGAGACCTTTACATGGGTTATATGTTTTGTTTTGTTGGAGACCCTTAAAGGGTTATATGTTTTTGATTTATTGGAGACCCTTATGGATTAGCATATGACATATAGTACTTAGCATATGGCATCTAGTATGTAGCATATGTAAGATTTGGTTTGTTACACATTGGACACTAGTATAGTCATCTTGTAGCATGTGCATACTCAAATTATAGTAAGAATACATGTTTGTTATGATAGTTGCACTCGCATACACACTTTGATTCCCTACTTGATCTTGATTAATCCTATTTTCTACTGTGATTATCTTTGGCCTCTTTTATGTGGCATAAAATATGTAGCCTTTTGCTAAGCCCATCAAGCTTACCCCAATTTACCCCACCTTACAGATGGAAATGTAAACGACAGGTTACCCAAGGAACCACTTGGGATGCAGTAATGTGAGATGTTGGATTGTATGTTTTGGCTAGATAATCTTCCATTTTATTTTAGTCTTAGATAAGCTTTAGACCAAAGATGTTTACATTTTATTTCACTTGGGATTGTATTATTGGCTTGTGGAAGGCTTTTTGATGGATATGGACATGTACTCACTTTTGATTGGATTAGTCATGATTACGATATAGTTCTGTTGCACTTAATTATGGATTAACGATATTATCTATTCTGATGCTATATAGACATGCTGAAAGGTAAATGGATGAGAAATCCAATGCTTTAGATGTATGTGAATGGTATGTACATAATTTATAGTATTATTCTGTCGTGATATGTATATGGATAAATTGACTTAGATGGTTAAAAAGAAAAATGTATTAAATATATATGGGAAGCAGCAAGTGAAACAGTGTTACACTCTGAAAATGGGATATTTCTACCAAGAGATACCGGTTTGTGGTGTGTCATCTAGTTTCACGGACCTGGATTCAGGTTCAAATCACGGCCCATGGATTTGGGTCATGAAAAGTGGTCCTAAAATTGACATAGTGTAATGACATCGGTTCCAAAATCGGGAACCAAAGTGAAGTGAAGTGCAAGTGTAGTATGGTGAAAGTGATAGTGCCAGTGTAGTGAAGCATAAGTGATATGACATAGTGTAGTGAAGTGAATGTGATATGACATAGTGTAGTGAAGTGGAAGTGTTATGACATGTGTAGTAAAGTGAAAGTGATATTACAAAGTGTAGTATAGTGAAAGTGATGTAACATGTGTAATGTAGAAAAATGATATAGTGTGTATAGTGTGGTGTAATTGACATTTCATGTCCAATGTAGTGTAAGGAATATTACATGTATAAAGATGTGTAAATGAAAATATAGGTCTAATGACATGAAAAGTGAAAATGTATAAATAGTGATAGAAAATGGAAAAAGCACACAATTGGTAAAAGGAAAGGAAAGTAGTACATGCATATAATAGGAAAATGAATGATAATGCATGAATAGAAAATGTAATTTGTAAGTGATTTAATATGGTTGTAACGATGCATGATTCGTGATGTGAAAATGGAATGATGCATATGTTAAGAATGTTAAGAAACAAAAGGACAATAATAGTAATTAAATCTACATAAGCTTATTTAATGTTTGAAAATCTGTTTAGTGCACTTCTTCGGCATTTAGATTATTGTACTATATAATATTTTGATATCGTAAGTATTCATGTCCCGCTTGATCCTATTTTGTAGCATGTTTTGTATGCCCTCTTACGAGCCCATCAAGCTTATCCACTTTGACACCAGTTTTCAGATTAAAGGTTTTGTGAGATCATGACCTTAGGATGTGCATGTCTAGTGGAGGATGAGTTTGTAGAGCTCTAGTTTTGTTATTTTTATTTCATTAGCATGCTAACCTATTGCGTTTATGAGACATCTTACTTTGTGGATGTCTAATTCATGGTTGTAAAGAGTTTTAATTGACGAGAAATCTATTTAGAGATCCCACCTTATGATGGTTGAAGATGGATTTCGATGGACTTGTGATGGATTACTTTGTTATTTTCATTGCATCTATGTAGGAGGGTTTGTGTTATAAATTCCGGTGCAAATTGAGTATGTAAAGATGACATGTAAATAAAATTCTGCTGTGTATGTTAGTGACAAAGGATATCAGAAGAAATATATATATATATAGTAAAATGACATTATTGGAAACAACCCCCCAATGTCACATTTCAAATTTATGCCCCCAATGAGGCCATGAATTTGGGGCATGACACTCTTTTTTTGCTCTCTCCATCTCTGTGTGTACTCTCTCTCATCTCTTTGCTCGTTTTATTTCTATCTGTTCTCTCTCTCTTAGTCTCTTGCAATCTCTATCTCTCTCCATCTTCCTCTTCCTTCTCTCTCTCTCTCATCCATTTGTGTGCTTCCAATACTCCCTTCCACGATGTTTTTCTCGTTCATTGATTCTCTGTCTTTGTCTCTCTCATGACCAGTTAGAATATTATTATTTTATAGGTATTTTATTCTCTATTGTCACCAATTTGTGTGCTCAAAACAATCTATATGCCTATTTTCATTAGGGATTTTTTTGCAGATACCTCATTCTCTCACTACACTTGGCTTTTTAAACTTTATGTTTCTTTTTATATTGGTTTCTTATTTGTGTGAGACCTAAAACTTCCTTGCTTTTTCTCTATTTGAGCAATTATTATTTGGAAAAGAAAATCTGAATGGGTGTCGGGATGTAACATATGGTACGGGCTATGTGAATACTTTTGTGCCTCTCTCAAAATGAAGGTAGTATTTCTACTATTTTAAGGGGACATAAGAGAGAAATAGACAAAAATCAGTATTTAAGTAAGAATAATTTTTGCCTCTATGTGCAATTGTTTTAGGATTCAATTTTTTTGTAAAAACTATTTGTTTTGATTAAAGGAAAGCACAAATTAGAATGGAAACAATGAACGTAGGGATGTCAACTATTCGCATGAGTGTCCGCATTCGATTCAAATTTGATTCGATTAAGATGAATTTAGATGTGTCTATATCCAATTCGTTTAAATATTTGATTCGTTTAATAAATATTCAATTATAAACGAACCGGATACGGATATGTATACATCTGCTTCGATTAATATTCGGCCGATTAGGTTTATATATATATATATATATATATATATATATATATATATTTGGTAAAGATTTTTTTTATAAATATAGGTTATAACAATCAAATTAATGTGTATATCTTATCTTGTTTTGGTGTTATGGGTAAATAATAGATTTAAAGAGGAAAA
>JAOXJP010210571.1:0-11883 GCA_025762735.1 Platanus orientalis
ATCCAAATGAGACCAATTTTTGCAGAAGGAGATCGATTTTTTTTGTGGGTATTTCTGCTTTTCCATTTATACAATCTGGGGCGAGAGCTATTGAAGGCTTGGTTAAAGGTTAGTTGGGAATTCTTTTGTTTTTCGTGAACTTTTATAGGTAATTTTGCTTTTCGATTGGAAGGGAAGATTTCTTGGATTTGACTTGAATGAGGAACTTGGTTTTCAAATTGATAAATTTGGTGAAATGGGTTTGGTATTTTTCTCATTTGTTGTTACTAAGAATGGGGGTTTCTGAAGAAATTCTGTTTGATGAGTTCCATTTATGCAGAGTAGTTCCTTTTTTTGTGGTTGTTTGTTATGCTTAGCTTTGCAACATGGGCGCGTTTTGATTTTATTTTTGTGTAATTAGTGAAATATATATTGATTTAGGATATTGTGATGTGGTAAGGCTTTCTAGTCCCTTCCAAAAGAGGAAGAAGAAGAAGAAGAAGGTTTTACAATTTAATCTAGTGAAACTCCCTAGTTAGTAGAAACTTACTGCCGGTTGTGCTCATTTGTGGCAAAAACAATGTTGAAGTCATGACCTGGATGAGGAACAATAGAGGCAGAAATGAAACAGGGTTGTAAAATAGACTACTATAATTAGGTAATTTTCATGAGAAGAAAATCCATTGAAGCAATAGAGTTATGATGGCTCCAATTGTTTTAAGAGCTATATCTTGACTGCACATCATAGATGTCCCATGAGGAGCTGTTCATGAGATGTGCATAGTACCGGAGATGCAATTGCAATGCCTATGGCTGTTTTGTTGAATGCCTTCATTGTGAAGTTCCCATGACAGCTCTAGACCCAGACCATTATAAGTGGCTTGCCACAGCATTTGGACTTTAGAAGTTGTTGTTTGAAAGACCCACCAAACCCTATGAGCCCTTATTCAGTCAACTGTGATAGATCAAAGAATTGAAATGTTACACTGAAGAGAAAAGACCTTTTCAATATATATGTATAAAAAAAGGCCCATATCTTGCAAAAAAAAGTCATGAAGGATTCCATCCACTCAAAAATCAAGATGAATCAGCCTTCTTCAAATAATTTAATTAAGGCTAATATTTTGAGCTTTGAACTTGTTATAGATTGCATCTATAAATGAAAAATGTGTTATGGGTTGTGTCAGAGTTGTCACAGTGTATGTCCATTGACCTTTCAACCATTTCTGGCATAGTATGGTCAGTGTAGGAAGTCCTTCAAAGTAATGATAGGGATCCAGGTCTTCTCTATAAGTCAGAAAGCATTAGAACCATCCCTGAGTTATTATGGTTTATATAGTATCATCCACAGGGTCCTCAACGACATGTGCATCTTTAGCTCTTTTTCCATTGAGTGGACTAATCTATCTGTGGCTGCTGATGTCGCTTCTCATCATTTTATTTTTAATTTCAGAAGAGAAAAATGTAACAATGCCAGGGGGTGAAGTTCCTCAAACACCAGAAAATCTTCAAGAGGAGGTGTGAACCTGTGCCCACTTTTCATAAGTAATGAAACAATTTTAGTTGCTAAAGTTCTGTCAAGCTTGAAATTTCTGAAATTGGACAGCTTTTGTGCATAGCAGGTACATCAAGGAGAAGCACGCCCAAATCTGTTTCTATCACTTTTCAATGCGATTGGAATTATTGGTTCAGGCGTGCTTGGTACATTTTATGCATTGGCACTGAAGGAAAAGACAGCCACAGAAGCAACATTTGAATCTGTATAACCTCACCGTACCACCATAACCAAGTTATTTTATGTTTTCGTTTTTTGTTGAACTCTTCATTCTATGAATTTCGAATTCTGTTACCTTTTCAAATTACTGAAGGGTATTTTTAGACAGGTGGGTAAGTTGTACTCATGCATTGTTTGAAATGCAGATGAAGACCAAACTGAGTAAAAAAGAAGCAGCCATGGAGTTACTGGAGAAGAACATTGAGACATTGTTGCACAATGAACAGGAAGAACGAGCTAAACAAATCAGAAAGGCAAAGGAAGAACAGAAGTCTTTGTTAAACGAACTCACTTCAGCCAACAGTACCATTACAGGCTTACAGCAAGAACTACAAAGTGAGGAAAGGTTGGTTGGGGAGCTGAGAGCCCAGATAGATAGACTACAAACTGACCTCAGAAACACTGCAGAGGACAAGAAAGTGCTCGAGTCCAACCTGAAGGAGAAGCTTGAGTCGATTGAATTCTTGGAGGATAAAATAAACTTGCTTAATCTAGAGGTCAAGGACAAGGAAGATAGTGTAAAACATCTCAGCTCCGTACTTGCTGAGAAGGAGACAGAGTGTAGAGAGTTGGATTCTATCTACGAGCAATCTAAGGCCGACCTAGCAGAAGCAAATTTAGTAATCAAAGGGTTGAACAATGAAGTTTTTTGGACTAAAAAAGAATTAGATTTGAAGAACTCTTCAGTGGATGATCTGAATGAGAGATTAAGTTCGTTAACATCTGAAAGAGATGACAGTAACAAAAGAATTGATGTTCTTCAGGAAGACTACAATGACCTAAAGTTATCCTCTGAAAAGAAAGCTGCCTTGGATGCTGAACTCTTGGCAAAAAGAGAGCATGGAGTTCACCAGCTTGAAGAAAAGCTCAAGCTTGCTTTGAATGAAGCAACTAACAATCAGTCCTTAATTGCTGATCTGACTCAAGAAAGGGATGATTTGAGGAAAATGCTGGAAATAGAAGTGAACAATGTGAAGAACCTGATGGATGAGCTCCAAATCGCACGGGAAACTCTTGAAGTGTCAAGGCTTGAGGCTTCTGATCTGTCAAAACAATTAAAACAATCAAAAAAGTTATGCGAAGAGCTTGAGTCTGAGATTTCCAAGGTTAGGGATGAATTTGCTGAAGCACAGGAGTTCTTAAAGAAGAGCCTTGATAAGGCAAGGTCAAATTCAGAAATACTATCAGGTGAGCTTGCATCAGTCAACGAATTTCTGAAGAAAACTAAAGAAGAGCTCCAAGCCGTGTCCAATGAACTGGCAGTTACAATAGAAGCTCGTGAGAACTTAAAGAGGGAACTACTTGATGTCTATAAGAAAGCAGAAAGTGCGGCCCATAATTTAAAAGAAGAAAGGAATATAGTTGTTTCTTTGAACAAAGAACTAGAGGCATCAGAAAAGCAGATCTTGAAAGATAAGGAAGCAAGAAAGACTCTTGAAACGGATTTGGAGGAAGCCACCAAGTCACTCGACGAGATGAATAGAAATGCATTAATGCTTTCAAGAGATCTGGAGATGGCTAACACTAGAATATCTAATCTTGAAGATGAAAAAGATATGCTTTGTAAATCCCTCATTGAGCAAAAGAATGTCTCAAAAGAAGCTCGAGAAAATGTTGAAGATGCCCATAACCTTGTTATGAGGCTTGGCAAGGAGAGGGAGAATTTTGAGAAGAGAACAAAGAAGCTTGAAGAGGAACTGGCTTCTGCAAAGGGTGAGATATTGCGGCTGAGGAGTCGGATAAACTCATCAAGGGATCTTGTAAATGATCAACATCAGGAAAAGAGCATAGATGAGGGAAATAATGCTGTTGCTGTGAAGAGAAGTAGTAGGAGGAGAAAGGGTGAGGCCCAGTTAGACGCTTCTCCATAAGCTATGAGATTCTTATGTTTTTCCTACTATTTTTCTTTTTCCAGAGCCCTTCTATGTCTGGCTTCCATCAGTTCTGGTTTTGCAAATTGTTCAGCAAACCATATATTGTATAAAAATGAAGCCAAGCCATGCATATTATGTTCTGTAAGGGTTCTTGCTATGTACTGTGTTTCTGCTTTGTGTACTGAAGTGCAGAATGTGGAATTGAGGAATATATTGAAGCATTCCTTGAGTTACTTATGTGCAGCAGGTGCTAAGGCAACCCAAGCCAACGAACTATTGGGGCTTGAACAATGGGCCTATAAAAGCTCAATCAACTGGTCTATAAAAGTGAGCCTGTATGCCTGATATTTGTGGATGCATATGTGCTTCCACATAGGAGAGCAATGGGCCTATAAAAGCTCAATCAAGAGACTAAAATAGATTTGACTAAATTCAATTTGTTATTTTAATTTATTTCCTAGTTGGTTTAGAGAAGTTTTATCTGTATTAAGTGTTTTAGTATAAAAGAATCTTGCTCCATAGTTATTCTAAAATAGGAGTTATTGGAGCCTAATTTTTGTCACTTTCTGTAGGTCTTATTTTCAGGAGTTAAACTTATTCGTGGCTTGATTTTGATGTCATTTGAAAGGATTTCAGTTACCTTTTCAATGGGTCTAAAATCTTATAAATCTAATATGATTTGTAAAATTTTATGGCCAACATACTAGTGTAAGTCTAATTATCGGGAAAGAAAAAAAAATACTAGTGTAAGTCTATGAGAGGAATTTATCTTTACTAAAGTTAGCTTCAGGTAGAAGTTTCTATTGATAGCTTTTTAGAAGTTACAGGTTGTTCAGGATTAATAATAGAGTTCCATCTATAAAAAAGGGTTACATCAATGCAATTGATACCGAAATAGTTTTTATGAATAAGAAGAATTACTTGTTTTATGTAGAGTTTGGATCTCTTCAAATTTACAGTTGTGGAGTACTTTTTCTGTTGCATTCAAGTGCCAACTTTTACTCTTGTTAGAAATTATGCAAAGATATACATTATTTATTTTAATTGAGTTTGTTTTCTAATTGGTCAAGGTTTTACAAATTGATTTCATGTTTGTAAGATCAATCTTTACTGCTGTTGGTCATTTTGATTAAGTTTCGCTATTCTTTCATTGTTTGGATTCCATATGCTGAAGTTCAGATTGCTTTTTTTAACTAGAAACTTAAATTGGTTGAACTACTTCAATTAATTTAAGCTGCATTTGGCAGCCACCTGTATTGAAATCATATCATTAAAATTCCCAAGGCATTTGTAGCTACAAGGGGATGGTTCATCATTCAGATTTGCGGTGATTTGTACTTGATAACTTAAATCATTTCATTTTACAGAAAAACCTAAGATGACCTCATTTCTAATTTTAGTTAACAGATGAGTATAATTGTATAAATTTGAATGAATTCTTTACAAACCATCACTTCATGGCCATAGATACCATGAGAATTTAAAATGAAATGATTACATTACAGGTGGCTGCCAAACAGGCTATTAACGTTACAACTACACAGAGTTGCCAATTTAAAAGAGTGCAAATGTCCTGTCCAGGATGGTGTCCTGGACATAACATTTATTTCGTATAAAAAAGGCCTTTGGTTTTTTTGGTTAGTTATTTGTGTGAGTATTAATTTTATTGGTTATTTTATTTGCTTCCACTGGCAATAACTACTCTGCACTGCCGGTGACCCGCACTTTCAAATCCCTTGAGAAAACCCGCTTTGATTGCATGACATTGTTATGTTTCTCTTGTTGATTTTTATTTAATTGTCTAAAATAGCTAAATAACTTAATGATATTATTGCATCTTATTTAGTTAAATTATCATATGTGGATGATTTAGCTTTATTGATATCCTACCATTTTTGTCATGAGACAATTTGTTTTGTTCCATTGCTTAGAAACAATAAAATTATTAAGTATATATATGGATGTAGTTCCATGTTTTGTTATTAAGTGTTTTAGGGATTATGTTACTTAACACAACACACGCACGTGCACCATGCCATACCATATTGTGTCGTGTGTGTGATAGAGTCCTAAGCTTGACTTTCTAACCCCTACATTAGATTTATAACTTTTATTTTTAACCTTAATATATATTAACCTTCGTGACTGTTGGAGAGCCCATAAAGACTAACTATTTTGTACCATTAAGAGAGTGGTTAATTGGGCTAGTTGTTTTCTACAGTTAAATAGTAGTTAATGGGCTGCGTTACTCATTTGTAGTAATGAGATTATTAATTAGGCCTAATAACTACTATCGAATAGTCCAATATATGGGAATATTATATTGGAACTAAGAAAAACGATTAAGGTTATTACTCTTCCGTATTTTTCTTCTCTAAAATTTATTCTTAGATCTTTTTGTCTACAATTTGGTGTTGCTAAAAATTTGTTGTCTCTGCTTTGATGTCATACCCCATATCCCACTAGAAAGGTGAAAATTCATTTGAATCCTCATGTTTGAATACATAGATTTACATTTGAATTGATATGAATCTCCATGAATCACATACTATGAACTGAATTATGAATGATTTATATGAATTTTATTAGAATCCTATAAAAATATATAAAATTATTGATCTACAATGAAATTAAATGTAAAAAAGTGATTATCATTGAATTTACATATAAATTGACCTTCAATTTTATATATGAATTATAATTAAATGATCTATTCAATGAATAATTCAATTCCTTTGAAACAATTGAATGTCTCATGTGTTAAAAAATCAATTGAACTATGAAAAATCCGAATTCCTACGAATTAATTTAAAGACTATGATTTAATTATGTGAATACTAAATTATTGGTAAGAAATTACAATTGAATTGATGATAAGAACACATATAATGATTTCATAGCTTGAGATAATTTTAGATTTATGATTATTGATCGATTTATGACTAAATTAAAGTTATAATGCTCAAAAGATTGAAAATTAAGATGAATACCCTATTTGAATGAAATTGAATATGACTAACATTAAGAATTACAATTATTGATTGAACTCACATCGAATTGATTTGAATGGTCATAGATCATATTTCAATAATTGAAAGGTATTAAATTGTTATTGAATCTTGGCTATTTTTCTTTATTTATGAGAGTTTTTTTATTAGCCTATTGATGCTATTGATCTATTTCCTAGAATATTGTATTGAATACTTTGAAACTAATTAAACCTTTGATAGAATTCTATATTGGATGACTTAAACTTGGATCTAAATAAGGATGAGACTTAACCTTGAGTTTAAAAAGAAAATGACCTAACATTGAGTCTAAATAGGGTAGAATTCTATTTTTGATGACTCAACCTTAGGTCTAAACAAGAAAGAGACTTAACCTTGAGTCTAAACAAGGAAAGAACCTAACCTTGGGTCAAAACAAAATAGAACTTTATTAAACTTTGAATCATTGAACCTTTAAACATCGTTTTGGGACCTCTCATTGGGTCTAAAAAATAGAAATTGAGCCATTTATGGTATTGAACCTCTTTAATATTGTTTTGAACTCATTGAACCTTTAAACATCACTTTGGGATCTCCCATTGAGTCGAATCAATGGTAAAATTGTTATCTCATTTAACTTATTTAACTATTGAAATATCGAATTATTGAACTACAACTATTAAAATATCGAATCATTGAATTACGTCTAGAAATATTGAATCATTGAATTATCGAATATAAAATTCATTGACAAGAAAATAAATATTTGAATCAAGTGAATGACAAGTGATATGAACCTATATAAAATGTCAAACTAGTTATTGAATCATTGAATTAAGAAAATATTAACAAGAAATTGTGATAATGTTATCTCTATTGAACTATTGAACCTTTATTATTATAGTTTATGACTAACTTTTATTTATAATCATCCATGGACCAATATATTATTATAATCATTTATTAACTACTTATTAAAATATTGAATTGTTCACATGCAATCTATACTTTATGCTTTAGATTGCTATTGGTATGGTTTGCATATATGTCTATTAAACCACCAACCTAACCCAAAATCTGATAATCATCACAAATAAAAAACTTTGATCCAAGGGAACAAAGGGATAAGAGAAGAGATTGGTTACAAATTATATGATCTTTCATTTTTAATTTCTTTTGAAAGTACTTGTAATATGGATGTAATAAATCAAATGTGTATCCCATTGTGAGACTTCATTTATCTTCTATTGTGGATTGAATTGTAAGCAACCTTAGATCTTTTGTTTATGAATAAAGATGACTATGGTTCACATATGTGAATGCAAGGTAAAGATAAAATGGTCATATATGAATATACATCCATTACATTATGTTTCATATGAAAATCTAAATATAGATTCCAATGATAAAAGAATGTTAAATGAATGATAAGAGACTATGAATAGAATATGATATATGATATGGATTAGATATGATAAGTTATGTAATCCATGTCATGGCCCAAACTCAGTTCACGGTCCAAGGTCGGTTTATGATGGCCCGAGTTCGAGGCATGACATTCGAAGTGCAACCTTAATAGGGAAGATACTAGAGGGCTTTTAATTAATGGAATAATCAAGAGATGGAAGAACATGGTTAGATTCCAGAGGTGGTACTAAAAATCCTATAGAGATTCGAAAGACTTATAACAGTTGAGATATTGGTTGATACAGTGGACAAACTAATAGAGTTGGACCCTAACAAATGAGGTTTGAGTCTAATATTTCACCTCATAGGTGAGAAACATTTAAAGGTTCAGGTATTTGTGAGAGTGGTTGCAAGATCTTGGAAACTAAAAAAGGAATTTGAGATCCGAAGGGTGGGGCATATTTTCTTTATTGCAAAATTTTAGCATCAAATGGATTATGAAAAGGTACTCTATGAAGGTCCTTGGGCATTAAGAATCAATTAGTTTTATTTCGGGAGTGGCAATCGGATTTCATGGTATTGAAATTACTTTTCCCACTATAGACTTCTGGGTTCAGCTCTACAATTTTCCAATGGAGTATTATTGTGAAAATATTGCTCAAAGGATGGTGCAGAAGTTTGGGGAGTTTATTTGCTATGATTCGAAAGTCCATATCAAAGAAGAGGGTTCAGTGTTTAAGGGCGAGAGCTAGTTTCCCTAGATGTCAACAACTCTCTTAAGGAAACTTTGTTAATCAAAGAGAGAGAAAAAAAACCTTTAGCTATGATTCCGGTTAAATATGAATAGTTACCAATCTCCTGCTATTATTGTGGGGGTGTCAGGACATGAGGCTAAAGACTGCGAGAAGTTTGAAGACAAGCTGAAGGAGACCTTTGTCCAAGAGATTTAAGAGGAAAACAACTATAGTCATTGGATGAGGGGGCCCCGAGATTTAGTAGGACAACCTAAAGTGCCAAAAAAGTGAAAAACAACTCCCAAAAAGTGTATATCACTTTTTGGTGCTTATTTGTCAGCCCTTAATGTCATTCTTACATTAGGCTAACTTTAGGAGCCCTACCAAATCCCATCCGGATGAAGGGAAGCTCACCTCATAAACGCTTTCAATTTAAGTGGTCATTTCGTCTAGGGATTCCAATTATCCAGCATCCAGATTACTGGTTCACGGGTAGATGCCCTAGTATCAATGACAGGTGATTATTGGAGGAAAGAGACCAGGTTCAATTGTACCACCATAGCCAGTGATTTTCAGGGTAGGGGTCGTTCTGAGTTCACTCATATTAGGAGGTTGACTCACTAAGTCGTAGAATGGGTTTGGGCATTGGTGGTGGACAAAGGACCCGAAACCTAGATTGTTCCCATCAGAAAGATGATCTTGACTATTGTACTCAAGCTATGATGGTGCATTATGTTTTTTATCAAGGGAAAAAAATGCTTTCGGCCTCTTGGTAGTCCAAGTCAACATGGCCGAGAAGTAGTGTTGGAGAGAGAAAGTAAAGAAAAAGATTGATCATGAAGGTTTGTCGCTGTCAAATGATGAGTTCCAAGTGAAAAGTATTGATACCCTAGAAGATATGGAGGGTAAGCAAAAGAACAAGAGCAAGGCCCAATGAGATTTGAGGAGAAAAATAAAAATAAATAAATAATAGTCATTATCCTCTCCAGACTTTTAAAGTTCAATTAAAGTGTGGCAAATTTTGGTGGTCAACACTTATCCAAAAAAAAAAAAACGAATTGAACTTCATCTTGTCAGTTTTGTTACTTTTTTAGCCACTTGTCAACCACCAAAATTTGCTACACTTTAACTGAACTTTAACAATCTAGAGAGGATCACATGGGAAAATCAAAGGAATGGGAAAGGATTAATGCAGTTCGCCTAAGTAGGGGCATTATCATTAGAGAACCAAATAGGTTGAACCAATCGGATTCTTCATATCAAAGAGCTAAAGGGGTCCCGATGAGAGATATGGAGAGAGCATAACCACTTTGTGTCTCAGCTAAGACCAACAGAGAGATAAGTGTTGAATAGAAGGTCATGGAGAAGGAAAATGTGCAAACAAAGGAAACAATGAGATGTATCTACATAGTCATATTTAAGTCAACAAATGATGAAATAGAAGGAAGTAGCAAGAGTCCTCCAAAGGAGGTTAGAAATGGAGGAGATAGAGCAACAAGCAGAAAGGATGTAGATCAATTCTCATAATTAGAAATGTGTACGTGAAGAGGAAACTGAAGATGAGCAATAAGAATAGTAAGGAAAAAGGCCGAAACAAATCTGCAGAAACAAGTTACGCTTTCTTTATGATAAAATTCCATTTCTTAATGATCTCTTAGTAAATATCGACACAGTTGGTGTATTAGGCATGGACATAAGATGAAAAAGAAAAAAATATAAAACAAAAAACTATTAACCAAACTAAGAAAAATTTACATTATGCTGAAGTTAGTATAAAACCTTGGCATAAAGCTAACCAAAATAAAAGATACAAAGGGAGGGCAAGGAGGAAAAGTAAAATGGCATCCTACAAGGAAAACTTAAATTGTAAAAAATGAAATTTATGTTGCTTCATTGAGATGGGCATTAGCAATAATTTAAATTTGAATAGGCATATTGGAAAAAAAAAAACTGAAAGGGGTTCAAGTGGTTATCCCACAACAACCACCAATAGCCCAATGAAACTTATAGCCTAGAAAATGCCATGGGATCCGATAAGTGTCAATTGTTCTTACAATCAAGGAACTGATACATTTCTTAAACCTGATAATTATGTTCATAGCTGAAACTAAAACTACAGTTACCAATAGGGAAGGAAAAAATCAAATAAAGTGATAAATGGAAAACTGATGGAGTAGATGTTGAAGATAAAATAGGAGATTTATTACTAATTTGGAATAAGGAAATTGAATTAGACATTCTAGAAAAATGTAAAATATGAATTATTATTAGAGTTTAGAAAGATTTAGATGGAAAGATTTGGATCAACTCTTTGATAAATGGGGAACTTGATATGAGTAAAAGACAGAGTGAATGGTGAAAGTTTATTGAAAAAGGCAGATACATTGAGGAAAACATGGGTGTGGGGGGGAGACTGGAATTGTATCTGATCTCGCAAGGATAAGCAAGGGAATAATAAATTAGACAGTCTATGATTCAGAATAATAAAG
The DNA here is from genome assembly GCA_025762735.1 of Platanus orientalis. Taxonomy (NCBI): domain Eukaryota; kingdom Viridiplantae; phylum Streptophyta; class Magnoliopsida; order Proteales; family Platanaceae; genus Platanus; species Platanus orientalis. Next base: position 11,245 of record JAOXJP010210571.1, read on the forward strand.
ACAAACTTTATGAATGTAACTTATGGGATATTGATTCTAAAGGCCCTCAATTTACATGGTCTAACTTACAAAAAAGGTTATAATAAAGTATGGGAAAGACATATAGAAGAGCAACAAATCCTCAATGGAAACTTTGATACCCATCTATCTATGTAGAGCATATAAGTGCGTATGGGTTACATCACATCCCAATATGTCTATACATAAATCAAATCCTAATAAAAAGATAAAGAAGCTCTTTAGGTTTGAATGGTTGTGGACAACCCATTCAAAGTGTAGAAATTTAATAAAGAATGCATGAAATCAACTAGGAGAGCATAATGGTATAAGTCATTTAAACTTGAACCTGCATGGATTGATTATGGTATTAAGATAATGGAATAAGGAGTCATTTAGTGTTATTTGGAGTAAGATTGATAAGATAAAGCAGAGTATTGAAAGGATGCCTAAGTTGCATAGTAAAAATACCTATGATAAGGAAATTGGAAGAAAATTAAATGAGTTAAATGAAGTTTTAAAGCAGAAAGAGATTATGGGGGCCCAAAAGACACGTATTAATTGGTTATAATGGGGAGATAAGAATCATAGTATCAAATGTCTCGAAATGTCTTATATGTCTCCCGACATATGTCCATGTCT
>JAOXJP010210582.1:0-11883 GCA_025762735.1 Platanus orientalis
GAGCGGAATGGCGGAACAGGATTCGTGTAGCCGACCCCAAATAGTTGGGATAAGGCTGTTTGTTGTTGTTGTTGTTAAATAGCTTAGGGTAAAATTGAGAGGGTGTTTTATTGTAATAAGGTTAAATAGCTTAGGGTAAAATTGAGATTCCAAGGGGTGGTTGGCCACTGGTGTAATTTGTTCTTTTGCGCTACAAAGTCAACAAAAGGGGCCCCACACAAGCTGGTTGACAGCCACTTTGTTTCCTAATCTTTAGTAGTTTAAATTTTAGGAAACTAAGTTCTAGAAGTCCAATAATTTTAGGAAAGTCTTGTTTCCCAAGTGTTAGGAGTTTAGAAGTTTCTAAATTTAGCTAGTATCTAAATTTTGAGTCATTGTAAGCCTATTTAAGAGGCACCCCTAGGTTGTATTAAGACAGTTGAATGATGAATTGATTTTTGAACATTGGTGTTGGTTGGGCTGTGTCTTTTTATCCTTCCCTCTTCTCTCCTCCTCCTCCTCCTCCTCCTAGGTGATAGTGCAGACTCTCTAGCCCATCCCCTTCTTCTCTCCTTTCTCTTGGTGCAACCATGGGCTCCCCTAGGGTTAACCCTAGCTTCTTTCTTTTCTTCTTCTGTCTTCTTCTACAATCCTCTTCTCCTGTTCTCTTCTCTTCTCCATATCTCCTTGCTGCCATATCTCAAATTCTTGAAGAAACAAGTGCTGAAACTCAAAACCCTGAAGAACAACAAGGATTACAGCAGAATTTTTAAGTGTATTAAGACTGGAATTACTTCAACAAAATGTGAGTCAAAATCGTACGCCATAAAAGGGGCTTTAATTTGCTGTTTTAATCAGTTCAGTTCTTCTATTTCTCACTCTATAATTCCTTGATAAATTCTGTGTAGAATTTCTATTCTTGAAGATCATTATCTCTGTTTTACCAGAATTTTCTGGGTTCACAAACAGTCCAAATCGCCCCCCTAGGAATTCCTTTTTCTGTGATTTCTTTATAGGGCTTTTCTCCCTATCCTCTTCCCTTTCAAACCTGTCAAACTCCTCTAGCTTTTCCTCTGTTTTCATCTAGTTTCTGAGCAAAGATTCCTTTTCTGTTTTATTATCTTCTTTACATAACACTTCTAACTGGTAAAACCCTTGTTTCATATAGTGATATTTGTCATAATAGGCTCAAATTTTGTATGGAGGTACCTTATATATACATCTAATCACCTGTAAATTTTGAGAAAATTCTGACACATCGGCAGGGGTATTTTATTAATTTTGTGGATTCTGCCTGAGAATTCCAGAAACCCTAAAGCAGTCCCCTTCTCTTGTTTTCCCTCTTTTCTATTCTAATTCCTTTCTAAGCATTCTATATTTTTTGTTTGTTAATTTCTCTTGGTTCTTTAAAGTTTGTGATAACTTGGGTGTGAGCCCTTGGTTTGTTCAAATCTGTCCTAAACTTTCACATCTTTAATTGGGCCCTTACATCTGTTTGACGTCTAAAGTTGTCATATCTTGCATCACCCTGGTGGTAAAACTACTCCTTGGAAGGAAATTTTGTTGAAGTCCCTTCCCTCTAAGGTCCACATCTTTAGGTTGACAGCATCTCTGGACAGGATCTTAATGGTGGATAAATTGAGAAAAGAGGCATTCCTATTCTGTATATTTGTCTGATGCTCTATATAGATAGTGAATTGGTGTTGCACTTATTGCTGCATTGTCTATCCTCAATTGAAGTTTGGGTAGAAATGTTAAGGGATTTTGGTCAAACTTGGGTGGTTTTTCAAAATTTGAAGTCTCTTCTCATGTCCTGTAGATCTGGAGGACATTCAGCCAAAGGGAATTGGTTGTGGAGAATGGTCCTGGCTGTGATTTGTCAGTCCATTTGAATGGAAAGGAATGAGCAAGCTGTTAATGGTATACCCAGCCATCTTCTAGAGTAGCTAGCAAAGCTAAAGATGAGTTGTTGGAGTGGTCAATTAGATGCAAAAGCTGTGGGGGGTTTAAGTAGGGTAGAATTAAGAAGGAATTGGGAGGTGATTATTGGGCTAATAAGATGAGAGTTTAGGGTGTGGTGGCATTTATTTTCTGGATGGGGTGTTTTATTAGAGGGGGTTTAGTGGTGTTACTTGTAGCCTGTGGTGCTGTAGCAGTTTTCTATTGCGAGTGTTGTGGCTATTATGGTTCTCAGATTTGTTTTGTCTTGTTAGCTGTTTTTCTGGGGTTCTGGTGGTTTTATTTGTTTTCTGGAGGGTAGTGCCCTCGGTGTTGGTTGTATTTGGTTCTTGGAGGTATGTTTTGGAGCTCCTCACCCCTCTTTTAAAGAAATTTCTTGACTTGTCAAAGTTTTTTTTTTTTAAAGATCTGTTTATAAGAGGGATTGAATTAGGATATATCCTGGTGATTTTTTTTTTGTTTTGGTAGAAAGGATATTTTCTGGGTTTGATTTGATAAAAATCGGTTTTGATTAGATTTATATGATATATAATTATATATTACTCTACTATTATTATTTTGGATAAATAATTATTATTATTACTATTACTACTACTAATCTTTCAATATACATCTTTTTATATTTGTGCATATGTAATAATAATTGATTGCCAGCTTTTTTGGATGGAGTGTAGTGTTAGCAATAAAAAGGAAACCCACTTAATGGCAGTTTACTTTAACTTTAATTAAGGGGAGTCATTTGAATGTGCTTAGAGTCCAATCAGATTTGAACCTGGATCTCCTATATTCTGATCCAATGGATCTCCGATGAATTTGGACTGTATAGGTGTAATCAAATTAAATTCAGATATATTTAGATCCGGTCCGATCAGAATCTAATCTTTTTACACCTGTGAGTTGATTGGGACATTGTTCACACGGTGGATCTTTTAAATATCATCAATTATTACATAGATCATGATCAGCATACCGACACTGATAATCAAATCTTGTTTAGAAAGCTGGTCTGTCAGGGTAGGGCTGTTGGGGGAGAAGATGCAGATGTAAATTAGAATCTGATATTGAAGACTTTGAAAGTTAGGGTTTGGACTAAACAAGAAGAAGAAGAAAGAGAAAAGTTTAGAACATGAAATCGAATGGAGAGAATATTGTTGTTCTCCCATACATATTATATTTATACACAAGAATGTAGATGCAAAAATACATGAAAACTACACCTTATTTACAATAATATCTTCCTTAGTACGTATGGATGGAATTACCCTTTCTACTGTATACACATTTATTTTTACGTATTTATACATACCTTCTTTAAGTCAACGGGAAATTCTCTTCCAAGTGACACATGTCTCATATTAGGAAAATTTCCACTTATCTTTTTTATAACTAAGTTATAAAATAGGATCGTCGTTATTTTGAGCAATAGTGTACCATATGCAAGACATTTATCAACTATTTGTTTATTTACTATTGGCTTTTTTTCAGGCAAAGGCAAAGTCACATAAGAAGGCAGAGGCTAAGGCTCATCATTGAAGTAGGGGTGTTCCTCATTGTTGATTTCTGATGTGAACAATGCGTAAAGATAGATATTTAGGAGTGTTTTCTTCTCCCTGGAAAGCATTGGCAAGCCATGGTACTCCATTTACAATTCTGCAATTTTGTTGAAGTTTATTTTCTTGCCACATTATGATTGCAGTTACATAATCAAGGCACTTAATGACACTGCGAGAATTAAGGGATATCTTCATTATACTTTAATTGGAGAAATAATTGTTTTCCACCACTTAGGATTTTCAGTCGAATGATATCAGCTCAACAGGGTTGGCAGCATATTGTTCATACTAGACCTTTATATTGAGTACGAGCTACTTTGAATAATTTAAGCCTTAATAAGGAGGCCTTGTAGAAGTTCAGGCAGGATTGATTTGTTATGTTGTATTGTCATGGTATGATGTAGCACAATTCAGTCTTGATCCTGTGAACCCTCCCTTGAGATGATGGTCTAGAGAGCAAAAAATGATGTGGTTCTGATCTTGCACATCTGCCATAGTTTCTCCATCTGTAGTGATGCATTTTTTTTGTCGGATCAAAAACGTTTTTGTTCGTGATTTTGTGTTTAGTTTTATGTATTGTAGGTATCCTCTTTAAATTTTTGGATATGAAAATGACGGTCATTGTGACGCAGGGCCGAACCCGTGCTGGCCCTTCGTGTCATCCAATAGGATTGCTTCTAGCCTAAAATGTAAAATGGCTTGAAAATGTTAGGTAAGAATCATCTGTTCAAATGCCAAAGAGATGGCTCGCCAAGAGAACTGTCCAATTTGAGGAGTTGTTGGGTCCTATTTCTAGGCTATACTGCTGTGATATCGTGGCTGTATTCTTGTAAGATGTTGATTGTAATGTCCAAGAAGGAATGAGCATATAGTGCATATGCAATTCGGGGGACTGACTTGGCCCGACATGATTTGGTTCCTGGATCAAGAAATAGCTTGGTTCTTTTACACAAGTTGGGCTTAGGTTGCCTTTGTGTCTGACCCAACCTGCCAGAATTATTGTTTGACACTAGTACTAGAATATTTTTTAGGAAGCATCAGAAAGTGCTGCGTTTGGTAACACTCCAAACGAGTGATCCCTGTGTTCTCAGCTCCAATGAATCCAATAGGGTCAAAAATGTCGTTTAGTAATGTTACATTCTTTCCACGGACTACACTGCTAAAATCCATTTTGGACTTACTGTTTGGGAGCTACAAAATGTCGATTTTCTGATTTTTTTTCTTCCCTTGCTGATTTATCAGCTTCATTCTCTTCATTTTTTAAGGCTGCGATTGGCAGCCACCTGTAATGTAATCATTTCATTTGAGTTTCTCAAGTCATTTGTAGCCATGAGATGATGGTTTCATAATGAACTCATTCAAATGTATACTGATTTATTAACTACAAATAGAAATGAAGTCATCTTAGGTTTATCTGTAAAATGATATGGCTTATGTTATCAAGCACAAATCGCTGCAAATCTGAATGAGTTCATTATAAACCATACCATTGTGGCTACAAAACCCTTGGGAAACTCAAATGAAATGATTTCATTACAGGTGGCTGCCAAATGCAGCCTGATTATTATCTACCAAAAATAAATAAATAAATAAATATCTAAGCTTACAAGGTTTCGGTCAAGATTTTTACGATCTGGATTGAACTTTCGAAGGCAATCTAAAATAGATTTGAAATGTGAACTTGATTCAAAGATCCTAACTTAGATGGTACAAGAAAATATACAGATTTTACTCAGATCATGATCCAGCCTGGATCGTGAACCGATATCGCATGCCAAATTAATTACAAATCAATCTTGGTTTGAGTTTTTTGCTCTATTCTCAACTCACTACCAAAGATCTAGGCAGCCTACTCTTTCCATAAGCTTAATTGGGGTTGTTTTGAATTCAATTGTATGATATAATTGTTGCTGTGATTATGTTAGAAATCCGTGGCTCGATTCCCTACAGAGAGACGTTCACAAAGATTGATAACGACAAGCGTTTGAAGGTGGTAGAGACAATTGAAGGAGGATTCCTGGAGTTTGGGTTTAGCTTGTATCGAGTGACCTTTGAAATAATAGAAAAGGATGCTAATTCATCCATCATCAAATCAATTGTTGAGTATGAAATTGACGACGAGTCTTCATCCAAAGCTGCTCTCATCAATACCAAGCCATTTGAAGTCATTGCCGAAGCGATTGGAAAGTATCTGATTGAGAAGAAAGCTAAAACCTGCACTGCATAGAATTTTCCCAGTTTCTAAATAAAATTGGGTGTTTCCCTGATGTTTGTATTAAATCTTGAGAATGATTGTCTTAGTTGAAAAAACCTATTTAGACCTGCCACAGATTGACACGTGATGTGTTTTTGAATTTGGTGTCTCTTTTTAGACACCTACTTTTTCAACTGGTTACTTTTTTGGATGTTTTTGACCCAATACACCACGTGTTAGCTTATGGTTCATCACAGAGAATCACATATACTTTTTCATCACAGAACATTTGTTTCTCAAAGTTTACTGTACTCGGTCTATTCTCAACGTGACTCGTTGAGTCATTGTATCCGTCTCTACTCATCTAAGAGAATTAATGACTCATCTGAACTCGACCAAGGAGACTTCTCCCTCTCTTTTGGACCAAAAAGCACAACTATCTCAACTAAGATCAATGGAAGGCTGAACAGTAATTTTATACGAAGAACATGATTGATCCATTGAGATATAATAATAGTATTATCTACACACACAAATCCCCGAGGATTGGAACACCTGAGCTTGCAGTAACATTACACATACAATTTTTGCATCTTATTCGAACATTGAGATATAATAATAGTGAAATCATGCATGATATAACCTCGTCAGTTCATGTTCGAACTTATGCATCTTATTGAGAAAGATGTCATAATCTTAATGAGATATGCCATGGGCTGTAAATACCAAAGGATGTAATTGTGTATAGTTTAATATATTTTTGTACGGGTCAAGGGTCCACTTACCAATCCTTTGAAGAAAAACAAAGTATTCTATTAATGCTTAACTGAGGCCACTTCTGTATATCCATGGATATGTGTTCAGTACACTGACGACAGAAGCTCTGCTTCAACAATGCAAGTTTCGCAGAAAACCTATGTTTGAATGATAAAATATCACAGCAAGCCATAAACCTGACTTGAGTACTGAACCCTAGGGGTGGAAACAAGCCGAGCTGACCCGACCTTTTCCCTGCTCAGTTCAGGCTCATCACACAAAAATAAAGCTCAGTCTCGACTTTTCACAAGACTAAGGAGCAAACTCAACTTAGCTCACTATTTGATCCACCACAGACTGGCACATGGTGTATATAAGGTTGAAAGTGTAAAATAAAGTGCTCAAGTCAAAATGTGTCTAAAAAAAAAAAAAAAAGATACCAAATTCAAAACATAAAGAATACTAAAAAAAAATATAAAAAAAATCATTTATCAGTACAATAACAATTTTTTTGGTATGATACAATCACACACACATTATTGTTTTCCAGTTATTTTAAATGTTATTTACTTTAAAAAAATTGTAATAAATGTTATAAACGTCAATACATTGACAATGACATTTGCTTCCTTTTGTAAATACAAACTTCTTTTCTATCATTTTTTTTATGTAAATATAATATGTATCAACAAGCTGAGCTTTTAGTGAGCTGAGACTAATACAGCTTGGCTCAAGCTCATTAATTTCACTAAACAAGTTCAATTGGAAGCTCAAGTTTGGCTCATGACAAGCTGAGTCAAGCTAATTCGGCTCATTGCCAACCCTAACTAAACCAACGATTAACTATAGCTATAGCGTAAAATAATACTTCTAATTAAGTTTACCTGTGCTGGTGTAGGGCTACCCAAAGGATTAACCCTAGATAAGCTACAAATGACATAAAATATCAATCACAATTTAAGAGATAAGGAAGGGCTAAGGAACAAAATCATAGGGCTGAATTTAGGATTTATAAATGGGCTAAAGAAAGAAGGTTATACCTGAAATTTTCAACAAGGAGTAAGGATTAGAAGGTGAAGTCATGGGATTGTTGTAAAAAAATTGTGGATTGTTAAGCATAGAACAAGGCTGGAAAATAGGCTAAATCGTGGACTTTTATAAGGACTATTGTGAGAGAAAATCAGGGGCTGATTTGGAGTTTTAGTGGGTTGGGTGTTTTAAAAAGTTAAAGGGTGTAGTTGATTGGTATAAAAGATAAGGGATTGGAATTGTTGAATAATGGCTGGGAGTATGACCCCTAAGTAGGTTGATCCTTGTGACCCTCAAGTACCTTGTCGCCGGGTCATATCAATAGGCGAAGGGATACTAATTGCCTGAAATTTTATTATGTATGGTCTTTGACTCCAAAGACCATTATATGGGTTGGCTAGATGTAGTCCCGGAGACCTTTATGTGGATTTCTCTTCTTAGGCCCGGAGACCCTTATGTGAGTTGGCATTTATAGCCCTCAGGTACCTAATCATCGGTTTACATCAATAGGAGCATACGGGCATCGTGTCCATTGGTCTTATGACCCTAGAGACCCCTCGTGGGTTAGCCACTCATGGCAAGAGGCTCCTTTGTGACCAATTTGTATATGATATGATTTGTTGAAGACCCTACATGGGTTACAAGATATGTTTTACCTAAGACTCTACATGGGTTATATGACATGTTTTGGATTTGTCATAGATTCCTACATTGGTTACATGTTTTGGATTTGTCGAAAATCCCTACATAGGTTACATATTTTGGTTTTGTCGGATGACAATCATAATCACCAATTACTGCTGAGAAACAGTGAAGAAAAAGATATTCTAGTGGACCTTAAATATGAAAGATTGTTAATCTACTATTAGTGTTGTGGCATTATGGGGCATGATGACTATGAAGGTGTTACTAAGTTTGAATGACGAAAGAAGGGAGAACTAGTGGAGCAACATGAAGAACTTGGACCATTTGGTTACTATCTTTACACCAATTCACCAAAGCGTTGATTGTCTACCAAGGTGGTTGTATCAACCTTCAACGAATCAAACCTTGATTCCATTATTGGGAGACCATCCAGTAGTTCTAGAAGTGGCACTCCCACTCCACCAACATTGCAGACCTTAACAATGACAGACTCACTGGACTCACAAAAGGAAAGCATCAACAGGAAGAGTGAAGTTTCATGGTATGCCTTGCTACCAATGTGGAAGTACTAAGTATTGACTTAGACAATCATAAAAGGGGGGGTGAAAAGGATTTTCTCAATTTTTTGATCACCCTATGTAACGACCCCAAATTATTGGCCTCAATGGGGGCACAAACTTAGATTAGTATGTATGGATCCTTGTATCTTTCACTATAAATTTTGTTCTTTTTTATCTTTGGGTTTACTTATAACTTGACATATATATCACATACAGTGGAATATAATGAACATGCTAATTATGCAACCACATAGTACCATGGAAAGTAAACCATTCCCTTTCATTCACGCGTGCAGCAGAAATAAAACACTAACAATTAAAAGCATTCTACTATCAATAAGCCTAATAAACATAATCATCATAATGAGACAAATCTCTCAATAATCAATTCCTAAGAACAAAATGTTTACAACTATAATTGTGAATCTCAAAATTAAATCCATTCAATGAATTGGGTCTAAGTAAACTATGATCAATGCTGAAAAAAAATTAAAGAATGACATTACTCTCATACCTCCAATCATCATGGACTCCCAGCAACAAAACTTGTTCGCCTAGTCTCAATCTGAAAAATGTTGTCAATTTGGGTAAGTTTGACGGGCTCAACAAGAGGGTGTACAAAACATATTATGGAATCGAGTCAAGCAAGGCACGACGTACATGATAGAAAAATATCATGTAGCATGGTAATATAGATGATGAAATAGTGCAAGATGCAAACTTTTCAAACATTCTATAAGTTAATGCAACTTACTAACATGGCCCATCATACAATTTTACTTACTAACATGGTTCATCATGCAATTTATTCGCTAATATGGTTCATCATGTAGTTTACTTACTCATCACTTTCTAATAATTACATTATTCCATTTTTCAGACCACTAACCATGCAATATTGGAATCGTACCATAATGTCAATAAGTACATTTCCATTGCAAATAATTTCTCTTCCCTAGGAAGTATATGTGTGATTTTCATTTTCTTTCATCAAATGTGTGCATTTTCATTTAGTAACATTACACTTTACATTTTTTTTTGTTGCATCATCTCTTACTAATTTTCCATTTCTCTATCTTTACCCAAGAATTTCCATTGTCTTACCTCTCTACTTATGCATTACCTTCTACCTTACACTACACATGAAGTTTCACTTACACTACACTAATCAATCAATGTCATTTACACTATATTACATAAAGCTATAACATCGACACTTCACTACATATGTCATATCACTATCACCTCACTACACACACACTCTCACTTACTCTTCACTAAACTTGCTCTACCACTTACACTTCATTAGACTTACACCTCACAACACTTGTTCCATCACTTTCACTACACTTGCACTATCACTTTCACACTTCACTACACTTACACTTTCACTTTCGATTAGCTACACTTACACTTTCACTTTGTTCCCCAATTATGTAACCAATGTCACTACACTTTACACTATCACTTTGGTTACCAAATATGGAACCGATGTCACTAGATTTTACCCTTAATATCAGGGCCACTTCCATTGAATTGTATCCCCAACAATGGAGTCACTTCCATTGTTTATTCCCCAATGGTAGGGTCAATTCCATTGTTTATTCCCAGTGGCACAATCACTTCCACTGTACTATTCCCCAATGGCAAGGTTACTTCATTGTATTATTCCCCTTTGGCAAGGTCACTTCCATTGCTTATTCCCTAATGGTAGGGTCACTTTCATTATTAAAGTATTGATTTTCCTTAGCAATGAACACTACACTCACTTTTATTACTAAAGTACTACTTGGTTTCCCTTAGCAATAAACACTACACTCGCTTCCTTTCAAATCCTTAAACCAAAACTAGGTATACTTCTCACATACAACATGCACTACCTTTACTAACATGATCCAAGGTGTATTCAACACAATGTCATGTGCTCTCTAACACAGTCCGGGTATAATTGTCCCTACACAATGAGATCACTAACATCATCTATGCCACTAAATAGTGCATTCACCATTCATGATGAAAGGGACGTGTGCCGTTATATAATGAGTTCACTAATATAATAAGAGGGGTATATGTCATTATACAATGCACTCATCAATACAATCAAAGAAGTATATATCATCCTACAATGCACTCGTTAACATAAATACACCAGGTTTATTATCGTTTCATGCATTATCTAATGTAGGCAAGAATACGTACACATTGGAAATTTCTAACTATCATAAGAATGCATGCAACATAGACCACCCACTCACTAACATAAATGAGATGTATAGCAAGTTATGTAGTATACTCACTAACATGATCAATAATGCCTATTCACAAAACATATAATTCATACTTCCAAACAATCCACAAATCAAATACTAAGAACTTTCATAGTTACATATGTATATATATAGAAATAATTCTTTTGATATAAAAACATGGCAAGCTCAACCTGTAATACCCTATAATGCATTATAAGGGTAAAAAAGTAATTAAACATGTGTAAGGATAAAATTTTCTTTGAACATTTTAGGAAGTCATTTGTATTGTTTGGGATCTGGTAGATTGAATTAGAAGTGAAGAAAACAAAGATAATTCCCAAACTTGTCAATTTCTAAAGTTGTCTCAAGTGTGTTATTATGGTAATTTTATAGACAAACCTATACTAATCCAAAGACAATTTGTGTACAAATCATACATCATTAGAAAGCTCTAGGAGTCTACTTTCTAATGCCTTAAACGGTGCATAATTTAGAGTTTTATAGAGAAAGGTATGACCATTTTACAGCAAGGTGTCCGCATTGAAAATTCAGAACACACCACTCATGACAAGTTAGGAGATCCTAGAGAAGTCAGGGGCATGACTGGTCTTGGACAGATCTTAGATAGGTCACGGGCATGACCAGTCAGGGGGATGGGTCTTAGCCCTCGAGTTTTTCATTTTTATGAATTATGTAATTTCGTGACCGGTCATGAATAGGTCTTGAACAAGTCAAGGCTTGACAGGTCATTGATCTTCTGATAGGTCACCGATCTCTTAACTGGTCAGGACTATAAATTCTTGAAAATAAATAAATATGTAAAGAAATAACATGGCTTTTTTCAGATTTGATCCCAACATATACAGGACTCGTTTGTAACAAAATATAACCACTTTATGACCTCATTTGAGTCCTTTAGACTACTTAGAACATAGAAAATAAGAGAGAGAGAGAGAGAG
>JAOXJP010210593.1:0-11882 GCA_025762735.1 Platanus orientalis
ACCAGCTGGCTGCTCTCTCCTTGCATACCAAGGTTGTGAATTGATGATTAACAGGTAACTATCCCTTCTTCTTCATCATGTTCTTCTTCTTCTCCCCTTCATCTTCTTCTTCTTCATCAATTTTTCTGGTTTTCTTTTGAAGAAATTGCTGCCCACAGTCCATGAACATTCTCCATACCCATTAATCTTCAAACCATCACTCCCTATACATCCTCCACATTAACCGGCCACCCACTCACCTTCCTCTTTGCATTCCTTCATCACTATCTCTTCCCCAATCCAACTATATCAGTCAACAACCCTAGAAGAACCCAGAAAATCTTTAATTTTTTTTTTCAAGAACCTCCAAACTTGCTGCCAAAAATTTTCCAGCAAGCTTCTTTGCTTGGAATTTAAATTTTTATAAAGGGATTCATACCCCATAACCTGTGGCTACCTTAGGGCACCTTCATACGTGTTTTGGATTAAGAAAAATCGACACCCAACCTACATATACCTGCAGCCAGATTGGGTTAGGAGGTCCTTTTGAAAACTTCAAAGAGGAACTTCTCCTCTCATAGCCAGCTGAGCAAGGAATTGTTTGCATGGTACTAGCGAAGCATAGAGGGTATTGATTAGATTGAAGCTTGAGGAAATTCATTCATTATGAACATATAATTTTCTGCTGGATATTATTTGAGCACTCAAAGTATTTGAAGAAATTCCACAATGAAGGCTACTTGAAGATTGGTAGATCTACATCGATGGCTGATTAGAGACTTGGTTGGGAAAGTGTTCTACAAGGTTGCTACAATTAATTGACTGATGGAAGATCCCATATAAGCATACAAACATCACCAACAATCTGGTGTTCAGGTTTGAACATCCTAATTCAGTACATAAACTTTACCTATTAGCACCCTTTGTCTTCGTTTTGATACTAGAATCCTATTACCATTGTTTAATGCCCCATCTTTAGCTTATATCACTGCTGCCCAGCACAGTAGCCAGCCCTGTTTTACTGCCCTCATCATTCTCCATTCGGTATATATTCATTGGATGTTTAGCTATCTTAGTATGAATGGTATTCGATAACACAGGCATATTTTAGTTTCAGTACATTTACATGCTCTTTACTTGTTAAGTTGATTAGTTTCAGTACTAGTTCCTTCTCTTTTATATTTTTATCACTTGATTTCAGTGGGAACCTAGTTTATGGTTTGAGTTGAGTGGGAATCTAGATGGGTTTAGGGTTCAAGAAAGGGGTTTCTTCAAGAAACCTAGATATTGACAATAAAAATTGGGGAAAAGTGTATAAAGGTTTGTGGAGATGTAGAAAGATTATGTTCAAATGGAATTAAGTTTTTAGGGACTGGTGAAGGAGTAATTAAAAAAATATAAGGTGCTGGAAAATTTTCTGCAGCAGACAAAATAAAGAATAAAAAAAAATCAAGATCGTATGAAAGAAAATGAGAAGAAAAAGAGTAAATAAATGAGGGAAAAATAAAGATCAAAGAGATGGAAAACTAGAGATACATAAAGGTTTTGCTGCAGCAACTAAAGAAAAGGAGAGGGAAGAGAGAGTGTGGAGTTAGAGAGGGAGTAACACGATATAAGAGAGAGAGAGATAGAGAGGGCTCACCTTTGGCATCAGAGGTTTAGAGGAGATACCCAAAAAAATCTGAAAAAAAATCTTCTCAAAAGAGTCTTAAATCTCCCCTAACTTAATTCCAACTCCCTACCTTTGGCTCATAGAGCCTTTTTACATCAAAATCACTCATTAAACCCTCCAACTAAAATTAAAAATAAAATCTGTGGACACCATGTCGATCACTTGATTTTTTTGAAAACCTTGGTCTTGACTTCCTCCAGGGTTGATGCTACTCTAACCATTGCATTGCCACCGCATAAGGTTTTAGGAGAGATGGTGAATTGTTTTATTAAGATGGTATCAGAGCAGGGTTTAGGTCGTGAGTTCAAATCTCCCCGTGGATGAAATTATTCTCTAGGGCTCTCTGTGCACATGTATGCAAGTTCTATGGACTCGCACCTAGATACTCCATGTTCATTGTCCAGGAGAGTACCTCCTACGAAGAGCATTGAAAGAGAACAATTTTTTTATTTAAGACTCGATTCCCCATCTCTATTACAAAGAGAACAATTATTGAGAGAAGTTGCGAGAAATTGATGCATTCTTTAAAGAATATCCATACTGTTCATCCATCAAGAGAAGCAATCCATAAGACCGCCTAAATACGAGGGGGCATTGAGACGAACCATATCAAAAGAAGGTTGAAGATAAAGGAGTAACAGTTTAGAACTCCAAAATTCTTGAAGTATATGTAGAATGGTGTGGTAGGATTCCCATGGGTGATGACAGGTATTAATACCAAACATATAGAAAAATTTTAAAGTGGACCTGTTTAAAACTCCATGATGTTTTGGTTTTGACAAGGCTCTATATTGACATATTTCAACCAAAACTAACCAAAATCTATTGATAATTGACTCACTGATGCCAATGGTTGTCAACATTTCAGTGAAAATAGTGAAGATGCTGAGGATGGTGGATGGGGACAATAGGCCGATGATGGGTCTTATTTATGAAGCCAAATAACTGCATAAAGAAGCAAATAAATTGGCTACCCCTTGTTCCGGTACAAGCTCCCTCAAGATTAAAGATAATCGAAGGTTCAACATGCTTCTCCACCAATTTAAAGAGGCTAGAAAAATACTTTATTATAATCAGACTTATCTGTGAAGCAATGAGTTTCCATCTATTGGTTGATACTTGATATTTGTTTACGTGAATTTCAGCATACTATCTAACCTACTAAAAGCCGTGGAGGATATAGTTTTGATTCGAACAACAAATTACACACTTGAGAAAAGCACAGACGCATAGAATAAGGCTCTCACCGAGATGATTAGACTAACAAATTGTATTTCACATATACTGTATACATTACACATATGGACGCATGGTTCAAAGATGCCTTTTGATCCTTTGATCATGTTGCTACCGAGGTTGGAGGAGAGAATATAGAAATGTAAGGGTATTTTTGTCACTTGTATTTCACATATACTGTATAAATTACACATACGGTATACCATCTACATATAATAAAGATGTACTATGTGATTAGAGGAAATAACTCTAACGAACGATTCTCTCTCTCTGTCTCTCATCTTCTTCCTCTTTCTCTCGCATGTTCACATCTAAACCCTAATTGAATCACACCATAAACTCCAAGGTATCAGAGCAGGTTTGGTCCCAAGTTCGAATCTTGGTGGAGGTATTTCCCCAGATGTAGTGTTGTGCACGTGTGTGTATGCGTTGTGTGGACCTATGCCTAGCTCCCCAATCGTGTTCCCAGGAAAGAACAGTGATCCTCCTAAGGGGAGGTGTTGAAGTATATTACTTTGTGAATCTCCTAACACCTTAAGGTTTTGGGAGAGTTGGTTAATTTACTATCAACAGAGAAGACACCACTTGTACAAAGAATTACAAGAGTGCTATAGAATTTCTTAAGGCAAGTACATTATTAAAAGGTGTGGCCACAAAAATCTACAGAGGCGACTACACCCCCATTGATCTGTCTGAAAAATTCCATGAGGAATGTGAGAAAGACCCATTATAGTGGATTAAGGAAGTCGGAAAGATGGTGTTGGAAGAGATAGGTGGATGATCAAGCACCCACATTCGGAATTAGATAGGACTCAATCTATAAAAAATTATGAAGATAAAATAACTAGGCCTATCAATCGGGCCAAGCTGACCCAAGCCAGGGTTTGCCCAAACTAAGCCCGAAATGTTTTAGCTAAGACCCAACTCGGCCCGAATAGAACTTAGAGCCTAAAACGTGCACCTGAACTCAACCCATTTTAAAACAATGGGCTTCGGGGTGAGTTCGGGCTGCCTAAATTAAAACTCTTTTCTTAATTTTTGCATTGATGTTAGGCCCTTAATTGCCCCTAAATGCATATTATATGGGTTTTTTACAACTGATACTTAAACCATTTGATGATAGTAAATTCATTAAAAAAATATGGTCCCAAAAAGAATAAAGAAAAAACATAGAGCTAATATCAACATATAAATAAAATTATTATTTACTACCTACTTCAGGACGGGATGAGCTGGGTTGGGCCTAAAAGGCAGAACTTGAGCCTGCCTAAACTTGGCCCGAATAAAATTTTCGACCTAAAAAAATGGGGCCCAAACTTAGCCAATCCTAGAATTAAGATGGCCCAGCCTGATTATTTTTCAGGCCAGACAGGTCAAGCTTCGGGCTAGCCCGGCCTAATTGACAGTCTTAACAATAATGATCATAGACTCAGGATGTGGTGAATAAATTAACAGGAAATGGAATCAATCACCCCTTAGCACAGGAAAGAGGGTATATAATCATGCCTTTAGGACTAGGCCTAAGACGCATATCAGCCATTGCCAAATCAGACTTATTAGTGACAAAGATGTCACTTGGTAGAAGACGGTGAGGCAACAATTCATTTCCGCACAACTATGGCACCTCCAAGAGTATGGAAGGGACACCTGATAGATGAATGGGGGTATTTCTGGTAGGCTAACGAGGATACTTATGTGAGTGGCATATATCTTATTATGCATTATTTTTTATGTAATGATTATGCATTTAATATAAATAAGCATTAATGTGAAAGAGAAAAATAATCTCTACACACAATTTTCCATTCTCTCTCTGTCTCCTCCTTTTCTTATGCTATTCTAACCCCAATTACTTTAAAGCATAATTGAAGTAAACCTGGTATAAGAGCATGAAGAAGTATTGTTGATGTCACATGCACAGTATTCTCTCTTTTCCAATCATCCTTTTTTTCTTCTCTAAACACATATAAAATGACTATACGCCCCCTGACAACACTGCCCCCTCAAGCTGAACTACAAATTCTATTTATTTAGGTGACAAAATATATATATATAAGGCACTTTACTCAAAAGCAAAAGAGAGAACAGACCGAAGAATGCTAAAAAAAGAGGGAGAAGAAAGAAAGAAAAGAAGAAAAAGAAGGGCAAAGCAAAACCAAGGAAACAAAGAAAACAAAAATCTCTCTCCTCAAATAGAATACCACACAATCCCATTAAAATCATTGGATGACTCTTTTGTGGCTTACCCTCTACAAGCCCCAATAGAAGGCTTAAGGAAGATAATGCTAAATGACTTCAAAAGCCCTTCCAAATCCCTTAGCCACCACCCAGAGACTAGTTCTCTATAATTCCCCCGAAAAGTCCACGAGACATTGATAGGAGAGAACAAAACCCATAAACTTTACAAACCACTGGGAAATGAGTAGTACATTCAGAATGAATTAAGCAACTCTTCCTAAATCTTAAGGTTTTGGGAGAGGCACAAATTAATATTCTTCATTACCCACCCAGGACAATCATTGTTCTCTCATACGACCACACTCAAGGAGCTAAGCGGGAGTCCACACAATGCATACGCACACCCCACTACATCAACCAAAATACTTTATCTGGGATTCGAACTTGTAACCTGGCTAGGCTCTTATACCATTTTATGTAGAAGTATCTGAGGGTATAATTGTCTGAAGGTCCAAATATGTACTGTATACATACCGTATGCATGTTATATACGGTATATTATTAGAAAAGAAAAAAAAAAGGGAGAGTGTGGACCAATAACATACTTGATTCACTCTTTATCTCTTTCCTTTCTTCTTCATTTTCGTCTTCTCCTCGCTTGTAGGCATATATTTCAACTTGGTATCAAGGCGTACTGGGAAGCAATTAGCACAAAAAAAAAAAAAAAAAAAACGAAGAAATGGGGTTAAAAATAGGGTTGACATCATCCATATGGATGTTGACGTATTTCGGATGAAAAATAGCCTCTAAGACATTGTGTGCCAAAGAAAAAGATGACATGGTGAAAACAACAACGCAATATGAAGACAATGACAAAATGAAACATAATTGGTGATGGGATAGTGAGAAGATTGTGAAGGGACTCCTCTAATAGTTGGACCAAACAAATTACAGGAACCTTCTAGCAGGATAAAGAAAAGGACGATTTCCTTCTTGAGTACATTTGTAGTTCCTTTCCAATCCCCTTGGGTCCACTTGTCCCACAATCATCTTCAACACTGTTACTACCACTATTATCCTTGCTTGCCGCCACCTTTCCGATAAAATTGTATTCATATGTTGGGACACAAGAATTCAACAGCATTTCCAGTCCCCATAACAATAATTGGGTGTGTGTTAAATCCATGGTTGTCACTATAATCAGACTAAAATTGAAACGATGGCATAGAAGTGCATCTTCCATCGGTACTCACTGAATAAGAAACGCTACAAGTGCTATCATCATGCCTCCATAACGCGTTTTATTCCATAAATGTCACATTCTTTGCAGTAATTCCCTTTTTTTTTCTCAGTGTTGAAGTCTTTTCTTCAAGGGGAGAATAAGGTACAAGGTACACCATTTTGTTCAGACATATCAATACACGATGTTTCATGTAAAATGCCACACTCAGCAAAATACAAAGAAAGACCACCAGATATATATTCCTAACCTATATCAGATCAAAGTATTTTGACACGAGGTAATCTTCCAACCTATGTGAATCAGAATGATCTTTCTAATCACTGTGTTTCATGGAAGCATTTCTAATTGTCTTCATTCATGGACAAAAGAACTGTATAATAATGTAAATCTAGTGTTTTGGCTTGTTCTACCTTACTTCCTTTTTCTTTAGGTTAGCGTTACCACCAACCCTACAATAACTCAAGTATAAGTTAACATACGAAAAATGATAAAAGATAACATTTACCAACAAGACGAGTTATTAAACTTAAGCTACAAAAACTAAATAGGGACACCACTATAATTAGTGAAACACAAATGTCATAAAACGAGGTTATTTAACACAAGCAGCAGATGAAAAATGCAATAAGCCAAAAAATCACGCATTGTATCATCAATACATACCTATTCATAAGATCCTCTTCATTTGGGGTGAAGGTTCCATTGATTTTTTTAGCTAAAAACACAGAGATACTCTGCACAATGTAGAGTATTATTGCATGGTACTTCAAAAGGTTTTTTTTGCATCATCTAGAGGTCTAAGGTAAGGTGACCCATTATCGCCGATTCTATTTACATTAGTGGCAAACTTCATTGAAGGTTAAACTATTGGCAGGGAGGGTTTTCCATTAACCATCTACAATTTGCAGATGATACTATGTGTTTTCTTAAAGCAGAGGCCTCTCAAATTAGGATGTTCAAGGATATTCTAAGGATTTTCGGAACAATCTCGAGCCTCAAGATCAATATTTGTGATGAAAACTAAGAGGAGAAGATCTAAATCATTACGCACAGATTCTTAGGTACAAGTTTGGAGAATGGCTGATGAAATATTTGTGATTATCTCTGGGGGTTGTTCCAAGTTCACTTGCCTTTTGGGACCCAGTGCTTAAAAGAATACAACACAAATTGGAGTGTTGGAAAAAAAGTTATATTTCTTTAGGAGGTAGGATTACTTAACATCTCTTTTCAAAATGCCTGTGAAGATTACACAACAAGTTGAAAAACCCCAAAAAAAACTTTTTATGAGAAGGGGGCTCAAATAAGAAATACCACTTTGTTAGTTGGAAAGATGTATGTTGGTCCAAGGCAGAAGGGGCTCTAGGTATTGGGGAATCAAAGAGCGGAACTTGTCATTCGACAATATCCCAAAAATATGGGTTGCATTCAAACAGGTGGGACTGGTCCCATCATTTCAATCACTCTTGGTCTACCTCATGGAAAAATGTTTGTAAACTATATCCTCTCATTACTCCTCACACCAGGTTTGCACTTGGTGATGGTCAATCAATCAAATTTTTGAAGGATATTTTGTTTGGGGAGACTACTTTAGCATCCTTATTCCCTAGACTCTTCATCATTTACATTCAAAAGGATGTTGTGGTTGTCGAAATCCTTTCTAATTCCCCCCCATGGCCCTTCGTGGAACCTCCTATTCTCAAGAGGTTCATCCGATTGGGAAGCCCGATTAGTTATATCTCTCCTAGATTCGTTTCATGATGTTTTCCTCTCTCATAGAGTTGTGGACAAAAGGGTATAGACCCTACACTCATAAGGGAAGTTTTCATCTAAATCGTTTCTCATCGTACACTCTTCTCCATCCACCCCAAACTCCTCTTTTCCCCACCGAATGATATGGAAACTCATTGCTCATCCAAGAGTAAAAGCTTTTATGTGGATTCTTATCTTGTGTCGAATTAACACAATGCATATGCTTCAACAAAGGATACCATACATACCTTTATCCTCCCACTAGTGTTCTCTCTATCATAAAGATGGGGATTCACCATATTTTTATTCAATGCCCTTACTCAAACAAGATTTGGTGCTACTTCTTATCAAGAAGGCATTTGAGTTAGGTAATGCTGAAGGAAATCCTTAAACTATTTTCTTCATGGCATTGGTATGGTGTAAATGTCAGAAGTAAACTCTTTGAGGAATGTTTGTTGCATGCCATTATCCAGGGCAAATGGAGGGAAAGGAATAACAGAATTTTCCTCTACAAAATGAGGAATGTGGAAGAGGCAATTGAAACAATCATTTGGGAGGTGGGTAGTTGGCTATATGTCACCATGGAATTTAAAGATCTCTCCCTATCTTTGATTTTGTGAGAGATTGGATAACTTCCATTTCATGCTCTAAGCCATCCAATCCAACCCATCTTCAACAAATTTAAGTCCCTCCTCCTCATGGTTCTTTAAAACTAAACTTTGATGGAGCTTCTAACAAGAATCCGAGTCCGACGAGGTATGGTTGTGTGGTTCGAGATTCTAATAGCACTGTGTGCAAAGTATTATGTGGCCCACTTGGCCAACGTAATTCTTCAAAGGCGGAAACTCATAGCATGCCGATAGGGCTCATGGAGTTAAAGAAAATGAAGGTATCTAGATGCATCGTTGAGGGGGACTTGGAGGTGGTTATAGGTTGGGGCCAAGGCAAGGAGTGTCTATCATGGTGCATGTGAGGGCTGGTTTATGAAATCATAGATATTGCTTCTAAGTTGGACTACTCTTTTCGTCACGTTCCTCGGAAACAAAATTCTATTGCCAACTCTCTTGCAAATTGGGTTGTGGTTCATCAATTGCATTATAATGGAGATTGTATGGCTTTTTAAGCAATGGGCTGCCTAAGAAAAAAAATGTAGAAAACACAAAAACACCACGTGCCTATAGTATTGGCACCAGATAAGTTATCAATGGGCGCAAGCCCTAATAATCCCGAAACCATGAGCACACCCATTTGCAGAAAATCAGTCATGTATAAGTACGAACCTGCAGTTCATGAACAATGAAAACTTACGAGAAAGAAAGCATATTGCGAACTTTGGGTGCTGGTGGCATGTCCATGAACAATGAATTTGAGAAGAACGAAATACGCCTTCTAGCTTCTAAATTAGAGGGTACATCCATAGCAGACTCCTTCACAGTAAGTAATAGATAAAGCCTTTTGATCTGCAGAATAAGTAAACAAAAACCAAAAAAAAAACAAAACAAAACAAAACAAAAACAAATATCACCATTGGATATAATTTTGAATTACATGACATCAAACACCCTTTACTAGTACAACTTACCTTCTCTTTCCACGCTTCTGTCTGTGGAGCGACTGGGAACTTGATTTCAGAAAATATGGGTTTTAGTGCGCCATCACTTGATTCTGTGAAACTACTCAAGAAAAAATAATAGCCAGATAAGATTAGTATCAACATAGAAATAAACCTCACGTAATAGTCAATGTCTATAAATGTTACCTAAGAATTCGTTCTTCAAATATTAAGTCTCTTGTCACAACCTCTAGCATGTCCTGGAAAACAAGTATAACCTTATCCCTATCATCTTCTTTATTCTCTAACTGTACAAAAATAAACAGATTTAGTTAGAGAAGCTCACCACCAACATTACTTACATAAATAATGACAATGGGACTTTTTAATTTAAATCATGAATATTTACCAAAAAACTGATAAGCTTAACAAAGTGATCATAGAGGCTCGGAAGTGCACTCATATTCAATTCTTCTATAAGCTTGCCATCCCTTATGTACTCATCAATTTCAGTGAATAACGTGCTTATATACCTGACAGTAAAAATCATGTGGTTATTCAAAACAAGAAATATCAGGGTATAATAAAGTGAATCAAAAGAAAATCCTTGCTAGCCAAGAAAGAAAATTATAGCTCCAGATGGAAAGTTATGACACACTTTCATTGAATAGTCTGGAAAAATTAAAAACTACATACAACATCCTGTAAGAAATATATCTTTACCCTTGTGATTTATCCTTTTCAACTAGTAACATAATAATACTTTTAAATGAAAAGTAGCACTCTTCAACAGCACAACGCATATAGTCATCAGAGTTTATTCTCTTCTTCAGCTCACGATCTTTGCCCTTGCTATCTTTCGCCATATCTAATGCTATTGGAATCTACACAACAAATAAAGACAGAAAAAGTGAATAGAAGGGTAACAGAGTCGCAAGTAAAAATGAAGGGCAAATAACTCATGAAAAACTCATGAAAATAAAGACCTTGCTAGCAAGTAAAAAAGGAGGCCACTGGATAAGTTGCAAAACACGGTCAGCCCAATATGGAACGAGCAACAAATCCATTTCCCTGAAAATAAGCCGAGTAATTAACTTTTTGCCACTTGGTCAGTGTAGTGGCCATAAGAATGAACGATCTAAGATTCAGAAAATTCTGAAGTAAAGGATCCACAAAAAAAAGAGGGTTTCCAGATAACGAAGTATTTTCTAGTGGCTGCAATTCAAAAGTACCTGTTACTTATAAGATCTTCCTCTCTGAAGCTTTCTATAATTTGGTTCCACAACTGAGCAAATTTCGCTCTCTCCATCTTTTTATCAGGGTGGATCTGAAATATACAACCGTGACAATGTAAATTGAAGGCAAGCTGCTTGAGCTTGAACAAATTCATCAAGATCAAGAATTAGCAGGATATTGGTGACTAATGAAGCAGAAGGCATCTTGAACCTTATCAAACTTCCGAGATAAAGTGGCCAACAACCGCTTTTTTTTAGTTGTTTCACTCTTCTCCACCGGGATCAAACAGGCATTAAAGGCACCAGGCAATGACTGAAATCTGGATCTTAGCATTCCTAAGGTTCGAATCTGGAAGGAACAAGAAAATAGTTAAACACTTAATTGTTTTCAGTGGGGATAGCAGAAATTAACTGTATTATCACATTAAATGGAAAATTCTCCTCTAGGTTCTTCTGGTGAGCATAGTGTAAGGTTGATAGGCACATCAAATCTGTAGATGGTTCTTACTCAGCCTTATCACTTAGGCTTCATCTGTTTTGCTAGAATTGGGTTGGAAAGAAAGTTGATAAGAAAACAGCCTAGGAATCTATAGGATTCCCAATGGATTCCAATTGAAAAAACAATTCTGATTCTTTCCAACCCCGTCTGGTGCATTTCAAATGTATGGATACTAAGATTGATCCCAGGAATCCAAATAGAAAACTTCTAAAAACTAATTGCCAATCACCAGCTCACAACACACACACACGCACACACACACACACACATATATATATAACCAGATGATGAGCATAAAACCAGCAACAATCAAATAACCATTACAAGGATTTCAGACAAAGAAATCACTGGCAAAGCTACAATCAACCAATAAATGTATCTCAAGAATATTGATATCCAAGACAGATGATAGAAATAAAAAACAAGAAGGGCAAAACATTAGGAGTTGGAGGCTTTGAATTCAATGAGATGAAGAAGAAGAGAGAGAAAGGAGAAGAGAGAAAGAGAAAGAGAAGAGAAAAACATAGGGAGAAAGTATC
>JAOXJP010210604.1:0-11882 GCA_025762735.1 Platanus orientalis
GACCATAACAAACGACATAGACACCTCATGAAAAAATTGGCATAACTTCTAGGAAACTTCAATTCACTCATCATTTATCTCATTTAAAAGTAGATTCATGGATCTTTTCAAGCATATATTATTTGTAGGGTGATTCTTACCAGATTGATACAAATTTATTTATGAAATTATCTCAATTATCTAGGACAACTTTAAAACTTGTTATGTCCTTGACCTTTTTTTTTTCTTTACATAGTAAATTGCCTTTAACTTTTTTGTTCAGTGTCTGTTTCACCCGTTGTTTATTACATAGAACTCTAGACTCTCGTGTTTATTCAAAGGCATAAGTTTCACTCACAAATTATTTATGTATTTTCATTGGTGCCTTTCTAAGTTGTGTTAATGTTCAGATAGTATATGTGCATTTAAGTGGTCCTATGTGTGTATAAAACTTATGTGACATGTGTTAGCATTTTAAGTGTGGAACATGTACAATAATATGTGTATCATGGTGCAGAGTGTTACACCTATTCTTAGGTTTAGTCTTTATGGCCCTGGAAAAGTTAGGTTGGTCATTCGTGGCAAGAGGTCCATCCATGGGTTATATGTATACGATTTGGATTTGTCGGAGACCCTCTATTTAGGTTCTATATATTTTTGTTTGTTTTGTTGGAGACCCTACATTTGGTTCAATGCATTCAATTTTAGTTTTTGTCAAAGACCCTTATGAGGTAATTACATGCATTGGTTTCGGTTTCACTGAAGACTATTTATAGGTTCTTTGCATTTGGTTTCAATTTTTTATGGAGACCCTCTTTAGGTTGGCATATGCATTATTTTGGTTTCATTAGAAACCCCTATGGATTACTATAAGTACTGGATTTATTTTGGAATCATAGTAAGGATATATGTATGTAAAAATTCTTTATAGCACTTGCAAATGCATTTTAAATCATTACTTTGTTTTGATTTTATAAACTATTGGCATGCTTATCTTAGTTTCTTTCCATTGTATATTTTGTATGCCCTCTTACGAGCCCATCAAACTTACCCAAATTGACACCATTTATGAGGTTTGAGGGTGCGTACATCATGTGGGCCACATCAGTGGTGGATGAGTATGAGGCTTGAGGGTTCAAGCCTATTTATTTATTTTCTTTAGTTGTGGTTCCATTTTGGACGTTAGACTGCTTTTCATTTGGGCATGTATAGACATTTAAATTTTCTTGTTATTGTAAAGGATTATATTGGGCGGAGATGGTTGGGGAGTGTGATCTCCTTATGACCTTGAGATTGTACCCCGTAGGGATGGGGAAGTGACCTTTTGGATGATTGGCTCTTATGAGAGCCTTATTTTGATATGTGAATATATGAGTTTAATTAGATGGACTACATGATAGATGAATGTATTTTATTTCTGTTTCACTTTAGTAATAGTTTGATAAACTGATATATTCTACTACATTTATAAATGAAAATGAATGAATGTACAGTATTCTGTAGTGATATGCCTTATGATTTTGAGAGATAGGGGTTTTAAAAGCCAATAGAGAAATGTGAGCAAAGGAAAGGTGACACAGTCACACTCAAAAGTCAGGATCATCCCCTTACGAGAGATGGACTCGGGGTGTGTCATCCAATGTCACGATCCAAATTTGGGTCACGAATATGAACCTCGGATCCGAGTTGTGACAACATTGGTATCCAAGTCATAGGTTTACAAATTCTGTAGACAATTTGAGTTATGTTGGAGTTAATAGTTGAGATTTGGATAAGTTAGTGAAAATTTTAGTGTTGATTGATGATCTATACTTAATGCTTATAAGATTGAAGAACTCAAACATCTTATGTATAAGTGGATCATTTATTGATATGAGATTCTAAGACTATTGTTTGTCTAATTTTTAAGAGAAAGAGATGCCGCCGTGAAGGTTTACTCTATCAACCTTCTTTACTCCGCAGCTAAAAAGTGATGTCCTAACTAGTGTGTTGGGATTTTTTTAGGAATTGGCTGATGTGTTTCTACGTATGGGACCATAGGAGTATATGGGGACCCTAGATCCCATGGAAGCTGAGAGATGGATAATGCAGTTGGAAAAGATCTTTGAAGTGATGGGTTTCAATGAGCAAAGGTTTTCTTTACCCCATTTGATGCGGACATCCAATCTAAAGTGGAACCCATATGTGTAGTAGCAAAGAAAGATCATGTGGTGCATGTTGGAAATGTTATCTTTAATTTGAGTTAGAGTTTTATTATTATTTTTTGAGTTGCCCCGTTATGCCCCTCACATCATTGTAGATGATGAGAGGAAAGCCAGAAAGTTTCAAAGGGGGCTTAGACCTTCCATATAGACAAGGATGAAGGCTTCAAGGTTAAAGTATTTCGTCGAGGTAATGGAGACGTCGAAGTTGGTGGAAAGAGATTGTGATGAGTTGATGAAAAGTCGGGACAAAGGCTTGAAGCATTTTCAATATGGGGGACAACAAAAAGGAGAGTATTCTAAGAGGACAACCAAAAAGGAGACCATGAAACAAAGAGAGAACAGGATACCGTGTCAGAAATGTGGTAGGTTCCATGGTGGAGTATGCTACTGTGAAATTGGCGCTTGCTTCAAGTGTGGACTAGTTGATCACTTTATGAGGGATTGTCCTGCATGAAAGAAATAGTAGGTAACCAAACCTGATGAAGGAAAGTAGAATGCCAAAGTTCAAAGACATGTGTACGTCATCACTAAGCAAGATGCCAAGGCATGAAAATCTATGGTTACAAGTATATTTTCTCTCATTTCCCATGATGCACGGATTTTGATTAACCTTAGTTCTACTTATTCATTTGTTGACTATGACTTTGTGAGACATGATGATTCTTTGCATGAACTATTAGACTATGTGTTGACTATTTCTACATCTCTTGGGAAGATCAAGTTAACAGAGTTTGTATGTAGATCATGTATGCTCAATATTGGAGATAAAAAGTTATTAGCGGATTTGATTTTGCTAGATATGGAGGATTTTGATGTTATACTAGGGATGGATTGGTTAGTAACATACCATGCCAACATCCATTATTACACCAAGGAAGTGGTATTCAACATACCAGGGCAACTATTGTTTTCATTCCAATGAGTAAAGAATGACCCCTTCTCGACTGTGATCCCAGCCATCCAAGCGGATAAATTACTTTGGAAGGGTTAGCAAGGGTATGAGGCTTTGTGATAGATGCACAAGTAAGAAACCTCTTATTAACATGGGACAATAGGCCATGTCAACCACAGAAATAACACTCTCACCACTATATTGAATCACCATCCATTTCAGCTGGTTACCTTTATCGAAAATTGGTTTAGGTTTATTGCTGAGTTGTTGGGAAAAGGACTAAAAAAATAGTAAGCTTAATCTCGCCTCTTTTTGTTTGTTCTCCAATTCCTCCCCTTTTTTCTCTAAGTTGTAGTTAATTTTATCTTCTTGATTGTGTTGGGCAATGGCCATCTTTTTGTTTTTATGTACATCTTTCATTTTCCTTCTATGTAACTCTGTATTAAGAATGGATGCATTGAAGATGTTTGTTGGAATGTCCCATAGAAGTGCTTTTGGATTTACATAACACCAATGAGTCAAACTGGTCCTAATTTGATTATGTTCAATATGTGGAATTCAAGAGATTCCCTTTGAGGGATTTTTATAATATTTCTATGTTGACTTAGTGCTCGGTGATTCCGTTAGTGGTGTTATTGGTATTTGAGAAAATTTTGCTGCAAGTTTGCCCTTCCTAATTTTTTTATAAGCCCTCCTGCTCTTGGTATGTAATTGGAGTGACAAAGGTCCTAGTTGTGAAAATAGTTGGATTAACCATCCAGATTTTCCTTCACTAAAGTTTGTACCTTTTCTTGTCTTTTCTTTTAAAGTAATTATGTTTTGGAGTTGTATTAAACAAGATCTAGTTTTACTGTGCAGACATGCATAATTTAATAGAACTAGTAAACTGGAAACCTCTTTTCAATGAATTTGTATTTATTCTTGAGCTTTGGGTTTGGTAAAATGAGCTATTCTTTCAACCCAGTTTGATTCACATGCATATGACTATATCAGGATGTAGTGTAAAAAGGGTCAGTTCACATCATCTAAGGTAAACTCTGATGAAATGACATCAACTTCTTCGAAGTGGAATGCTTCCAGACGAGATGATTCGCAGCATGAAACTTTGTTAGTCCAAAACTATTTTCCCAGAGATTATTAGTTTCCTAGATACATCTTTTGCAATGAACCTTGTTTTTTTTTCTTCTTTCCTCTCTCATTTTGGTCTCCTTTCTTGAAGGTGGTGTTATACCTGATTTCTTGTAGTATGTTTTTAGTAATCTTTCCGTGCTCTGTTTAAGGAATTTTAATTTTTCCACTTGTCACTTTTGTAATACTTACATGCTCTGTTTTAATTTGATAAACTAGCAAATGCCCTAGGTAAACACGGGTCAATGAGCAAAGAGAATTTAAAAAAAAAAAGTAAAAATATAGTGAATGCCTCATGTACATAGATTTTTAAGAAATTTGAAACCCCGTGTAAGACCTGTGAAAATGTGAGAAGAAATAGGAATGAGAGAGAACTAAGAGAAGTAGGAAAGTGCATATGTGACATTTTTGTAGTTTTTAATTCATCTTAAGAGAGAGATCTAGAGGAGAAAATATAACAATGGAGGAGATGTGATTGAGAAAAAAATCGTTTTAGGGTTGTCCACATGCTCTTTATAAAATATCCAAAAATCCAAATAAAATTAGGACGGGTTGTTCACGTAGACAACCCTTTGCTTTAGTGTATATAAAATATAATCATTACCACCTACACAATTATAAATAAGCTGCTCGAAGATGCAAGAAAATAATAATAAATAGCAACCAAGAAAAATGAAAATGTTCTCTTTCTCGGCCTTTTGTCTATTTCTCATTTTATTTTTTCCTTTTCTTTCAAGCCATAATCGGTGCTGATCTTCTCAACAAAACGTGTAGCAAAGTGTGCAGAAAGACCCAAAGGAGAGCCTTAACTTGTGCATCACGTCTCTTGGAGCGGATCCCAAGAGCCACACAGCCACCCTTGAAGAATTTTGGGTGATCTCAGTGGAGTAATTCACGGTCAACACCACTCAATGATTTCGCTCATTAATAAGTTTTGGCAGGTAAACAGTTGGTCATGATGTTAAGAAAAACTTAAATGAATGTCCCTGTTACTCCAAAAGTGCAATCCCTATCATTGAAGCCGCCATTAATGCCTACAAGGAGGATTTCAACGCAGCTAATGATGCATTGAGTATTGCTTTAGGTTGCCCTACGATTAGTGAAGGAGTGTTTAAGGATACAAATTTAAGGCTCCATTGACAAAGGAGAACAAGGTTTTTTAACAGTTAACTTCAATTGCACTAGGAATTACTGATAATAAGAAGTGGCAATTCATGTGACGGGCTGAGTTCGTGTCGACATAACTGTATACAACTATATGGCTCAACCCTAACCTGACCCATTTGTCTTGTCAAAGCTTATCAACTCGCTTTGACCCAAAACATGTTTACAGTCAATCCTAATCCAATTATTTTGTGTTGGATTCTTGTTGGGTTCCTAGGTTATGTAGTAATTCATATTGGTGGGTCATATTCCTGTCGTGTCAAGTTAAGGGTATACAATTATATGGTGGCTCAACCGGAACCCAACCTATTTATTAATCATGACAAGATGGGTCAAAGCACTTGGTCCCAAAACAGGTTTACAGTCAATCCTAACCCAGTTGTTTTAGGATTCACAAGTGTCAAACATTGTCACCCTTAACTGATATATTGCTTGCTTTAAACTAATCTGTATGTGATCTTTAATTTTGTGGCGATATTTTATTTTTCTTTCTTTCGTTCTTTTCATTTTCATAATGGTAGTTGGCATCATGGGTCTCTAATTATGAGGCATACTGTGACTTAGATTTTCCACGGCATCATCAAAACTAATTGTAGGTTTCCAAGACTGACAAATAATATGATTTTTTCGTTCTGGTTGATAAAGAAATAAGATGTTTTCTTGGCCATCCAATGGATGCACCTCTTTTATCCATTAGACCTCTATTATTGTG
Source organism: Platanus orientalis (assembly GCA_025762735.1). Lineage (NCBI taxonomy): Eukaryota > Viridiplantae > Streptophyta > Magnoliopsida > Proteales > Platanaceae > Platanus > Platanus orientalis. The sequence goes on from JAOXJP010210604.1 coordinate 6,080, forward strand.
CCTTGATTGACACATAATGTGTTTTTGAATTTGATACCTTTTATTGACCACCTATTTTTTCAACTGAACACTTTTTTGGACCCTTTTACCCCCCAAAACATGTCTGTTTATAATTCACCATATACACTAATGAGACATAATTCACCATATACACTAATGAGATATTTTTATCATAGAACATTTGCTTCGTAAAAAATATTGATGGTTGTCGTTAGAATGTCCCATTGACGGTGATCCATGATATGAGTTATGACCTTTGACCCATCTCATCAATCCAGCCAAACCAGTCCATATGATCATTTCTCCAATTGGTAGAAGATACACCTTGATCCATGAAATGGGTTTTTTAGGTTGTCTTTGGCATGCAATCATGGATTGCGATTGAGCCTCATATCGTCATTAGAGCTCATGTTTTTGGTTTACAATCCAACTTATGATCATTAACCAAGGTTTGTTTTTTAGCCCTGTATCAGATCGAGTTGAAAACTCAATCTCGAATGCACGCCATCGTGAACCACTTTAAACGGACTAATGAGGCTGCAAATTAGAACACACAGGCCCAAAGCCCAACTTGTCTGACCCACAGTTTGGTTGGGCTAGACTAGCTGAGTTTAGGTTCATATAACAAGGTCAAACTATTTTTTGGGCCGAGTTTGGGCAACGTAAGAAAAGCCCGAACCTAGCCCAAATATTTTATGTAACAATTGAGGCCTGAGCATGGGCTGGGGTCAGCCCAATCCCGGCACAGCCCAGCCCAAAATTTGGCCCCAATAATCTAATCCAATCTAGGCCCAAACCCTTATTAGGGTCGGACTTGGGCTTACCTCAGCCCAACCCAAGGCCCGACCTGAAGCTTGAACTTATATATGGGCGTGTGTGTGTGAAGAAAATGTTATTTGGTGAAAAAGTGTATGTAGTGTACATGGTGAATTACAAGCTGACACGTGTTGTGTTAAGGGTTAAAAATGTTCAAAAAACAGTTGAGATGAAAAGTAGGTGTCAAAAAAGAGACATCAAATTAAAAAAATACATCATATATAATTACATATAAAAAATTAACAAACGTGAATCAATAGCTTAGTTAGTTAAAGAGTTTAATAGAATAGGTCATGAGTTCAAATCTCATTTATACCATTTGTCTTTTGAAAAATTTATAGGCCTTGGGCTTGTCCAAACCTAGCGCGAAACCTGATAAAATAACTAGGGTCAGACTTGGGCTTAAAATTTGTAAAAATGTTCAAGCCCGAACCCAAAATTACTATATAGGGCCTAGCCGGGCACATGCACACCCCTATATAACATTAGTAATTTCGTTATAATTTAATCTCATTTGACGACCGCAGTAAAATCTCTCTCTCTCTCTCTCTCTGCATATCACCGCAAAGTCTAAGTTGCCATAAACAAAAAAAATACAATTAGATGCGGACAATTTCTTTTTACCGAAATTTTAAGTTGTAAAGTTTAGTGTTTGATTTATGTTTTGTTGTCTTTCCCTTGATTTTGAAGAGCGAGGTGTTCTTTCGTTGACGGTTGGATGCTACAACAAAACCATTAGAAATTGTGAATAGAAGATTATTTTTAAAAAAATGTATACGTTAATCTCATCCAAACTTCCCGCCACCTTTCCTATAAAGGATTCCAGCCGAAGGAAGTTTTGAAGAAGACAACTTAGAATCTTGGGGACTTCAGATGGGGTAGACACACAGACGGTTGAGGAACGTGAAGGGGAGCGAGAACCAAAGGAAGAAAGCAATGTTTCTACATCGACCACTGCCCCTGCAATCGATAAAGATATCAAGAAGGTGGGTTTATTACCAGAATCTGGTGTGGTTTTACTCTGAAGTGAATCCTAAATTGATTTTGGGAAATACCCAGTTCATATAATTGATGGGTTATCATTATCTTTTATCATTCTTTTCGTTTGTGTTTGTGGGTTTGAGCATTTGTTTGGTTTCATTTCTAATATTTCTTTTGGATTATGAAATTTTATTTTTGTCTTACAATTTTTCTGCAATGTATATTTTTCTCCTGTTGGATGATTCCAATGAATCTGGAAATTTGGATTTTTTTCTTAATTGGATGACTCAGAAAATTTTCTGTTATTCTGGTTTTGTATGGTTTGTGACACTGGACAAAATGATTAACGAAAAAGCACAAAAGAAATTAATTTTTATTTCATAACAAAAATGAAGACATCAAATTTATAATTCTCAAATTGGATCATGTTGTCTTCTGATAATTACCAAATTACAAAATTCTAGTCTGTACTAATGATTGTAAAAGCCTTGTGGGGTTATTGAATCAAGGAGTTAAAGTAACTCTTGTTATTTTAATGGCAATTCCTTGAATTACGCAAACTTTTACCAATCCTCTTCACTGAACATTATATTTGGCTTGTCTATTAAGTCTCCTATCTTCCAGTAAGGTGGGATGGGATGTATTATATACTTCTTAAGCCAGTCAGAATTCCAGAATGGATGATTTACTAGTTCTTTCATTGCCTCTCTGATTATGGGTTAAACTTCAATTGTGTATTAGAGCTTAAACGTACAGTATTGATCCGAGTGGATGCAAAAAGTAGCTGAGTAAAAGCAAACATATTAAATACAGTATTGATTGAGTGGTTGCAAAAAGTAGCCGATCACCCAACCAAGTTGTGAGGATTAGAATAATGTATCAATCTTGGTTCTCTTTCTCATCCAATACCTACAGGTTTGAATCTCAATAAATAAGCCTCAAAATCAATTAAATATCTTTTAGTTGTTGAGAATTTAATATTCCTCCAGATCCCACAAATAGTTTTTTAGTCTCCTTGGTTTTATGAGTGCTTTTAAACAAATTTAACTTTGCCCTACTTTAATTTCTCATTTTCCCTATTTACTAGGTTTTCGTTCTGTTTTCTTTGTCCCTTAATATTTCCTGATTCTTAAACTTTGGTCTTAGTGAAAGGGATTTTTTTCATGGCAGTTCTGTTTCTTCCAATAAGCTTAATACCTGTGTAATTGTAAATATCTGTCTGAGACTCTCTCATGTAACAGGTTGTTCAGAAGACTGCTGCAACATTTGCACCCAGGGCTTCCACAGTTCCACTGCAACCATGAACCCTGCAGTACTTGGAACCGCTTTTTACACTGTTTTTGAAGTTCAAGGTTATACCTCAATGCTGTTAGGTGGAGCCCTTTCATTCAATTTGATATTTCCATCGAATGAACTTGACATTTGGAGATTAATGGGGATGTGGTCCATTTGGATGTTCAGTAAGTCAACATTTCATTTTTGGCCATCTTACATTACATGTACATCAAATAAGTATGTTCTAAATTCTTACCCATTTCTAGTGCTCCAAGGTTTTTACTGCTATTGCCACGTTTTGGTCATCTTGAAAGTTCTCATTTTTCATACTATTGTTTATCTTTCACTTCTCCTCTGCAGGAATTATGCCAATTTTCACATAAGCTCAAGTGAAGATACTGGAATTTGTGTGTGTATATATATATATATATATATATTGAAAAGAAAAAAATTGTATAAATGGTAATAGAGAATGCACGAGCAGTACACCCTCGCTCTGGGGTTCCCATTGATCCAATCTATATTTATCAATGTAGTTCATCAGTAATGCCTATTTGAACCTATATCTTCTTCTGATACCTTGAATCCCCTTGACACAAAATTTTCACTAGAAAAATTCATGGTACCACAGCCAAACAACAATGCTCCCTCTTATTTGTTCATCTCTAATTACACAGTTAACTAAGAGTTGTTTAATATATCAGCATTGCCATAACCAAGAATGAGGCATCACTTTAGTGATTGGCAATAAAAAGACCTAAGTTGCTCTTTCTTTGATTGGACATAGTACGTACACAGAATGTTTCTTTTCTGCTTTTTATGTGTTGCCTACTAATGTTAGGATACCCTCTTTGTGGGTAAAGTAGGGCTCTTCAGTCTTAGATTGTAGTTTTTCTCTGGGGTAAGGTTTTAATCACCCCTTGGTTTTGTTTCTTTGTGAGTTTAAGTGTACAGCTTGTGGTCAGGCCCAACCCTCCACCTACACAGCGTGGTGCTGCTTTTTGTAAAAATAAAAAATAAAATTATATATATATAGCAAAGAAGTTGGATATACATAGTTGATACATGAAAAGTAATTAGTAATTAGTGCTTGTCTGTTTGGAGAAACATTAGGTTTCTTTTTCCTAGTGGATGATGGATTTTTGTTTGTAACCAGCCAAAGTTCGCATTGGTGGAGTTTCTGTATAGATATAAATGAATATGTTTAACTCTGTATGAATATATAAGACAGGGTTTTTAAGTACTACAACATGTACTGAGTTTCGACCAATGTTCCAAACTTTGGACTGTTCTCTTTCTGTGTGTGCGCATGCAGAATGCTAGGTGAAACCAGGGTATATGTCTATTCTGGCGCACATATACATATAGACTAAAATAGTTAAGGTGGTAGATTTTTAGAACTTCTCCAATTTCGTAGGCAAGAAGTTTAGTAAGTGGATTGACATGAATAGAGATGATTATAGCTATTGTGATGTTGAGTAAAGTTCTTTCGTACTCTGTTTTGACTTGTGGTCTATGTTTCTTGCAGCAATTCCTTCCCTTCAGGCTCGAGACTGTTCGAAGATTGAGAAAGAAGCTCTCAACTATCTATTTCTTCTAATCCCATTACTCAACGTTTTAATCCCATTCTTTTGGAAATCCTTCTCCCTCGTCTTTTCTGCAGATACCATAGTCTTCTTTGTGATGTATGCATGGAAGGTACACTCCTTTTCTTCGGTACCATTTCAATTTAATTTGTTATTATGCTTCTTAACTTGGTACCTGAAATATATTATCTGTATAGAGCTTGGCTAGCTGCGAAAAACAGAATAGGTGCTTGATGCAGTGACTCATGTTCCTTGTCCAAAGGAGTTTGGTCAGTTGACTTTTGCTTGTTCAGTGGAAACAGATTCATAAATTCATGATATATGTCTAATCTGAGGTTACTTAAGCATAAGACAACATGCGGCAACACTCCTATATAACTATCAAACCCAAGGGAGTGCGAGATATACCGTTCAGAATGTAATGTTGAACAAATATACATCCCCTTGTATCAATTTTAATATTTTATATTTTATCTTGAGGGGTTTGGACTGGTACATATTTATAGTTCTGTGCGGAATGTATGATGTTGAGAATAACACAAGGGTAGTTAAGTGCCAATCAAGTGTTGAATAACAGATCACTTGGAGAATAAGGCTGGCATTATGGGGTCAAAGCAAACAAATTAATCCTCATCAACTAATTCCATTCATAAGTCTGTTTGTGTTAGGTATGAAATTGAAATCTTTTAAAGACATCAATTTCTTCTGTCCCAATGTCTGAGAATATGTTGGCCCATACAATTGCCAAAAGTTCTTTGATTTGGATGTACACTTTGGTCCCGGGCTGACTGTACCCCAAGAGGGTAGGAACTTTATGGTTCTCCTTAATTGTCTGTTCAACCCTCTTTCAGGTGTTGGGCAATAAAAGGCGACTGTAGGATGGAGCTAGAGATGGTGGTGGATCGGTTTGAATTAACCACTGAGGGTACTGGAAAATCAACTGGCCTGTTTGGTAACCAGGTTGAAAATGCCAGCTTGTGGGTTGAATATGTCAACCTGTTCGGTTCAGGTTGATTTCTGGGTTGGTTTAGGAATTCCATACTGCCCAGCCCAGCTTCTATTTTTTTTTTTTTTCAGAAGATGAATTCATTAAAAAGAGAGGGGGTTGGGATAAGGCATCCTCAAAGGCCAACACCCAACAGGGC
>JAOXJP010210615.1:0-11881 GCA_025762735.1 Platanus orientalis
GTTAAGGTTCCTATGTTCCAAGTTGCTAAACGAATCCTACTCTCTTGGACTAACTTCTTTACCCACACTCGTCCATGATGTGGGAACCCTTGCATACTTTTCATTGCATCCGGGCGCCAAAGCAACGCCCCTTGCCAATTTTTCACCACATTCGGGGGATGAAGTTTAACAAGTTTTATGAGTTTATTTGCTGCACACGACCAACACTATTCTTCTTCAATATTTGCTGCACTTGGGGTTTGGTTGGTGACTTCCAAGGTAAGTGAGTTGGTGATTTCTCACTCAAGCAACCATATCTCCATCTTCTTCTTTTTCTTTTATTTTACTGGTTTTTCTTCCATGGAAGCTTGCAGCCCCCATAACTAACAACCTTTATTCATCACCATCTTTTTCCATCTTCATCACCTAATTCCATTAACCCCATCTTCATCAATCGGACACACCAGCATATCATCCCTTTAATCCTTTTATAATATCAATCCATAACTCCCCTCATCATCCCATAGTTTCCTCCAACTAAACCTTCACTCACACTATAACCACTCGATGCTACACTTAACCTGCTGCCCAGAATTTCTAACAACCCATCCTTTGCTATTCCTTCAATACCCCACAAAAGAATCAAACCCCATATCATATGGTTAGCATAAAACCTTTTTCCCGAGTGTTTTTCATAACGAAACCCTAAACCCATCCTCCTTACACCTGAGGCTACATGGGTAATAGTTTTTATGCTTTATATTTTCGAACCAAAGCCAACCCTTACGTTATCATTCCATACGGCTGTCTGGGCAGTGGTCCTTATGCTTGAAGTTTGAAGAAATCACCAGCCCATACCTATATAATGCTCTGATGAATTCTGTATCCAAGGTGTTTGACATAATGCCTAAGTGCTTGCTGAATTGAAAATTACATGTGCTACATCAATTTTGGAGTGTTTTATTTCATGTGCTGCATCAAATTTGGTATTAGAGCTAGGTTCCAACTAATTCTACTTAGTTGGAGTCCTTGGAAATATTAAGGACTTATTACATCTGATTACAAACTATCGAAGAGGATTCTCTTTGTAATCAATCAAACAAAGCTGGATGAGATTCCTAAGTTCTAGAGAAAATATATTGGTTTGAATGCTTGCGGCAACCTCAAGAGTGATGATTCCCTACTGAATACATCTATTGGTGGGAGTGCTTGACCTATGTGCTGGAAGACCTAGAGCCAGGTGACTGAAGACCTTGCTACTGAAGTTGATTCCAATGGACCTCTATCCCTTGTTGCTCAAGTATACACCACTGTAAGGTTTGATTAATTTGTTGTTCTATGTTTATATTCTGGTATTGTCCAGTCCTCTCTATAACCCCATAGATCCATACACTTGTGTTCTTAAACCTCTCTATCATTCCTATTTTGTACATTCTCAATACACCATTCCTCATTAGTTATTCCATGTGTGTGTGCATCTATGCTGACTAGAGTATTGCCTTAAAGTTATATCCAAGCATCTATCCCTTGCTGTCCAGCTTTTATCTACCTACCCAAACCACCTATATTTAGGCCTAAACCTGATCCTAGTTCACTCCCATATCAGTTCCTATCAACTCACCCAAAACCCTTGGTTTTAATCACTGTTTTGAATATACACTGCCTTCCATACAATTGCTGTTCCTCAGATTCTGACACTATATATTCCTGTCCAAGAGCCTCTATACCTTCTCCAACTCAACCTTGCCTTGATTGAGTTTGTGGATTGGTATTAGTGTTTGCCTTTTGAGATCTTGGTGTGTGTTCAGTTGGTGGATTATATTTGCCTATAAGCTGTTTGATCATAGTCCTGAAAGCATATTCCTAAGCGATTGAGTACAAGCTGGTGTTCTTAGTGGTGGAATACACTACCATTGATGGTGTGCATATGATCTACATCAAAGAGGACAGATTACAGTGGGACTGATTACTTCTTATAAAGAACCTGATGTACTGCTGGTTGTCTATGCTCTAAGAAGTGCTGATCACAAGAATTGCTAAGCCTTGATATTGCTTATCGTCAACCTGAAGATGGACTGATTTGGTATTCGTGTATGGTGTTTGCTGTTGTTCCATTGATATTAGTGGGCTTCAAAGAGAGCATTCTCAGTGTTGAAGTGTAGTATGTGGGATCTCTCCTTATACCACCACAATGTTGCTGCTCCAGAGTACAACCAGAATTGATGTCGGGCTTGCTATCCAAGACATTATGCAATGTTGTTCCTCAAGATACACCATAGACTTCACACTTGCATTTATGTGATTGCTGCCCTACACTTCTTGGAATATCAGTCTGTGTGAGGGGTTTCTATTTGAAAGAAGTTTCTTTACTCTCTTTAGCTAGCTAATGTTAAGCTAATGGGTTACACAGTTAAGTACCCTTTCACTTTCCCTATTGGAAAGTGTATTGTGGTCATATTCAGTGATCAATATGAGGACAACTTTATTTCTAGAGAGATGGCCGGAAGACTTGCCTATCCAGGATCATATTGCTATGCTCAAGATGAACATTTTATTATTCAATTTGAGCAAGGAGATTATATTGATATTGCTGAATGTTGTGTGTTTTAAAGTAGTGTTAGGGAAGAAATTGTTGGAAATAGGAGGGCCACCTTCAACAAGGAGACTAACATTCTTCAGATTTGTGATTGGGGAGTGTACTATAGTTTCTAAGTGAAGACCATTTGTGTTGTGATAGATGTTCTGGATTGGAAGCATAGTGTTCAAACATTACTTGACAAGTACAGCCTTGTTAAGCCAAAGAAGAATGAAGAGTTTGCTGATTCCAAGCATGAGGTTGTAGTACATAATGATAAGATACAAGTTGTGGAAGAAAAGCCAGAGGTGAAAGTACAAGACACTAAAGAAAGGGTTAGAGTTGAACACACTCATTAGGAATATGCTGATATGACTCATGATAAATTACGTGAGGAGCCAGTTATGAACATAGATGACTGTTCTATTGTTGCCCTAGTTTATGTCCAGCCACCTGACGAGGTTCCAGCTCTAGTTCAGAGTGAGATTCAACCCATCTTTGCAGAGACACCAGACCAAGATTTTGTATTGATTTTCGATATTGTTGATCCATTTCAACCAGAAGAGTATTGTGAGATTTTTTTGCTACCAACTCTTTCTCAAAGGATAGATGACTTGTACTATGTGCTCTTTCCTTTGTCAGATGTTTGGAAAAAGACTGGACTACGTCATAATTTGATTATTGGAGGTTTTGGTATATGGTTCTGCGGTTCGAGATCCCCCATGATACTGATCAATTTTCTTTACAAAACTCAAAGTCGAGTTTTTTCTAACAAGGGAGTTTGATGAGGACATTGGAGCAAGGTGGGGCCCACACATGGCCTTGGTGGGGTCCACGCATGAGGATATGTAAGAAGCATGGAAGACACATAGGGACATCTTATTTGATGGTTATGTTTCTTTTTATAGAGTTTGATGGGATTTTATTAGTTATTTCATGTTTTTTCCATTAGTTATTAGAATAGGGACACGTGGTATTGTAGTTTTTTATATGGGGTAGTATAGAACTTATGTAATAGAGTTAATTTTGGCTTGGCCGACCACTTCAAAAGAGGGGGGGGGTGACTTAAGTGGTTTCTTTTATGTTCTTGCTTTCTATTTTGGATGTAATCAAAAGAGGGAAACCCTACATGTCGTGGGTTTTATAAGGGGATCCCTCCTATTCAATAATTAATGAAGTTTAACAAGTTTTCTGATTTTATTTGCTGCACACGACCAACACTAATCTTTTCTAAGTTTTGCTGCACTTAGGCTTTGGTTGGTGACTTCCAAGGTAAGTGAGTTGGTGATTTCTCACTCAAGCAAGCGTATCTCCATCATCATTATCTTCTTCTTCTTTTATTTTATTTTACTGGGTTTCTTCCATGAAAGCTTGTTGCCACCATCTTCATCACCGAACTCCATTAATTGCATCTTCATCAAGTGGACACACCAGCATGTCATCCATTTAATCCTTTTTAATATCAATCCATAACTGCCCTCATCATCCCATAGTTTCTTCCATCTAAACCTTCACCCACACTATAACCATTCGACCACACCTAAATCACCATACTCTTTGAAAACCCATCAACACTACATTTTACCTGCTGCCCAGAATTTCCAGCAACCCATCCTTTGGTATTCCTTCATTCCCCCACAAAAGAATCAAACCCCATACCATGCAGCTGGCATAATACCCTTTTCCCAAGTGTTTCTCATAACGAAACCCTAAACCCATCCTCCTTACACCTGAGGCTACATGGGTAATAGTTTTTATGCTATTTATTTTTAAATTAAAGCCAACCCTTACCTTATCATTCCATACAGCTGTCTGGGCAGTGGTCCTTATGCTTGAAGTTTGAAGAAATCACCAGCCCGTACTTGACTATATAATGCTGTATGATGTATTTTGTATCCAAGGTGTTTGACATAATTCCTAAGTGCTTGCTGAATTGAAAATTACATGTGCTGCATCAAATTCTCTCCTCTTTAGGTGGTCTGCTTATATCGCGTTGTTTAAGGGATTGAAGTTTCATGATTGGGTTTTTGGTTGGGACTTTCTTTTGGGGAATGTCTCTCTCATGTGTTTTCCTTATTCAATAAAATTTCAATCTTTATCTATAAAATAAAAAATAAAAAACTCGGCCAATGTTTGTATCTTTAGACATTGCCGGCCTCAAGCCCGGATAAAGGAGGAGGGTTGGCATCTGGTTGAGAACCGGCTATAAAAACCCACTCAAACCATTTAAACATAAATCTTGGAAGTGCATAAAATGAGTGTGGCTGAAATGAGGATGTTGAGATGGATGAGTGACAAGACTAGAAATGAATCCATTCGTGGGAGCTTAGGTGTAGCACCAATAGGTGATGAAGTGAGGGAAAGTCGATTGAGATGGTTTGGACATGTGCAACGAAGACCAATGACTGCACCAGTGAGGCGGAGTGAGACAATACAAGTTGAAGGTGCTAGGACTATAGAAAGGCCAAAATTGACCTGAGTGGAGGTAGTAAGGAGGGACATGGCAACTTGTAATTTAACGGCAAATATGACCCAAAATTGTTAAGTGTTGGTTTTGGTAGGGGAAAGAGTTTTAGAATCTTAAGATTATTATTTGGGTTAAAAAGGAAAATTTGCATAAATTTGTTATTTAAAAAGTTTTGTGCAATTTGACTTCCAGATGTCATAACTTTTCATACAAATGTTTGATTGATGAGATTTGTAATGCGTTGGAAAGAAGACTTCAAAGGCTATAACTGTTATTTTACAAATGAAGTTCAATTTCAGATGATATCAAGGAAAAAAACATTTCTCAAAGAAGACACACATGATTGTAATATTTTCATACTATTGTTTGAACCAATTTCTTTAGATTTGTTTAGGGATTTTTTTATTTTTCTTTGTTTTTAGTCTATAAGTAAGTAATGTAATGGATAATTATTATCAATTGAATTATTGAATAAACTTTGATTTATCAAGAGTTCTCTCTACCCAATTCTTGGTATTTTCAATTGAAAAAATCAAAAAGTTCCATTGTTCTTGGAATCAATGTTACTCTTTTTTTTTTCTTCTTTTTTTTCTTGGTATAGGCGCATGGGCCCACATCAGCAACTGCTCATCTCACCCTCCCCCATCCCAATCTGAGCAGGCGACTACTCCAGGGGTTTCGACCCCGGGTCTTCCCTATGGAAGACAATGCCTCAGCCACCCAAGCTCACAGGGCGTTTGCAGGATATTTACTTTTGTTGGATGAAATTAAAAAGTAATTTGAAAAGAAATCATGCAACTAAATGTTTTAGTGGCGTGTCCATCGACTGGACCATTGTACTATTTGAACTGTTAAGTGGATAAGACGATACCCAATTATGTCCTACAAGCTTATCAGTATCGGTAGAACTATTGGAGAATAAGTGAGCATTGGCGTCTTATACTCTTTTAAAAATCTGGTGAAGAATCATGTTGAATATAAAAGGATACTAGAAGAAGTGAGTTTCTTGTAGAATTCCTTATCAGTAACATTGAATAGAAAAGGATACAAATGAGATTCCGTGGCTTGGTTATTTAATTGCGACTTGCAAGGAACTTCAGGCCTTGGATCCATAGAAGTATTTTTATGTTTTTGTTTTTGTTTTTTGTTGGTACATGGAGGTGATTAAAGCTGAGATATGTTTCCTCATAATAATGTTAAATCGCTTACGGAAAGTAAAGTCTAGTGGACATGATATAAAGGCTGAGAAATGATCCATTGCAGTGACATGACGTGTGGCTGCATGATCCGGTGCCCTTAGCCACTTATTAAGGAGGGCCAACAAAAGTAGAGCTATCCATTGTTTGTTTTTATCGTTAAATGTTGCCAGTAGAAATTTTAAAATATCTTTGTTGTCCCATGAGCATGCCGTTATGAGAGGTGTCATTTTAACTATCGGATTGGTGTTAGAAGGGATTCCTGTTACAAACATTAAAGTTCGGTATGGGTGATAGCGAGATACGAATATTAAAATCTAGTCCATTTTTATTTTTTCTCAAGATATCATCATTGTAGACTATAAATTTCACCAATTATAGAAAAGGCCCTGGTAAGCCTAATTAAACATGCCATAGCAAGTCTAACAGTTAAAGCCCAAGTAGTATGCCTCAGCAGTCATAAAAGAGGGTCGGCCTCACAAAAACTGTCACCTTAAAAGGAATGAGTTCATAACATTCAAGTTGAAATTCTTTACTACCCAACTAATAAGAAGATTGGAAAACCATTCCTAACCTGTTGAAATTTTCGAATAAAAATTCTAGTGATTCCCACTAAGAATGTTCTTTTTTTTTTGGTAATGGCTGAATTCTCACTAAGAATCAAGAGATTACAAGTGACATTCAGCATCAGCAATAGTTAACAATGATACATCAAATGAGCCACCCCTCCAACTACCTTCCTTGTGTTCTTTAGCTGCAGTTGTAGCCAAATGATGTGCCACTTTATTGCAGCTTCTAGGAACATAAGAGATCTTGGTTGTTGGTCTTAAGAGGTTTCTACAGTCTTTGATGATCTTCTCTATTCTCGAAGGTGTTTTGGCCTCCTTCTCCCTTAATATATTTGTGATCATTTGGCAATCTCCTTCAATGATACAATTCTTGCCTTCCAGTTTTCCTGCAAACTGTAGTTTCAATAGAAAGCCCCAAGCTTCTGTTTCCTCTGCTGTTCCACCCTCTATTATTTTTGATGAGTCTTCAATAGGTGAACAGATATGAGGAGGTTCCGTTATCACATTTCTTGAAGATAGTTGTGGCCTCCCAGTTGATTATGTAAGGGAACGCACTAAGCTACCTCTAGGATACCACCAAGTTCGGATTCAACTCCTAGTCTCTCAACAGGTTTGCACTACCCAGAACAAATGTAAGATACCTTCCTTCTAAACTTATTGCACAGTACAGTTAGGCATGCAAAAATGTATAAGAAAACTTTTTCCAATTTTTTGAAAATTTTGGTAGAGTCTCCCCTTATCAGGGTGATTTTCATATATGAAAATTGAGTAAAAAAAGCAAGGCAAACCCCTTCAACTCAAGTGGAGGTTCTCCTACAAGAACACACTGAGATTGACATAGTTTTGAACCCATGGATGCAAGAAAAACTCCCCAAGTGAGCAGCTGATTCAAGGGCTCTATTGGGTTTAGTGTTTTGCAAATAAACACCCAAAAAAGAAAGAAAGAAAGAGGGAGAGAGGTCTTCTTTAATGGCTTCCTTTTTCTTTTTCTCCTCTTTTCCTCTTCTTTGTTCTCAGGTTTTTGCTCTCTGTTTTCTTAAATTTGTCACTTTTGCAAATTTCTAACCCATTTTATTTATTTATAATAGTGATGATGAGATCCAATCTCATCTCACCTACCACTTTATACATGTCCAATATTTGGTAAACATCAACCAGGCCTCTATTTGCAAATAAACCTTTCTCAAAGTCAGTTGATGGGCTTAAATTCCGAACTGGTACAATTTAGCATGCTTTACAAGCCTTATTTACTACTTTATGCCTATAGATCCTATTTTTGAATAAGCACATTCACAAATTCAACCTTATTTGCAAATCCAAGCTTTGAAGAGTCCAATATAAGAATCATGTTCATTGGGCATTATTCATGAATTATGTCTCAGTCGCAAATATGGGCCATTCACAAAACTCATCCTGACTTGGCTCTCTTATTTGAGAACTCGGTCTTGCGTTGCTTATTTAAGAATCAGCCTTAGTGTGGTTCTAGTTCAATCACAAACCCAAGTTATTTGCAAATCGTATATTCACGAATAACTGCGATTCTGGAAGAGCTCATTTGGAGAGTCGAAAAAGAATTTTGTGACCCTAATGCAACTCCATGATGATGTGCACATGCTGTCAGCACCATAATTTGGTCTAGCAGTATTTTTTAAATCTTTTCATGCTTAAATCTTATCCTGGATAGAGGAAATAGCACTTTGACTAGCTAGCCAAACATCTGGATACACTTACAATAACACTGGGTTTAAGTCATTTGAACCTAGGTATCTTTCTTTTGGGCATGAATTGGGCCTTCCTAAACCCATATTATATTCGCAACACCCATGGATGCAAAACTCTTCTCATTAGAGGAGTTGTAATGTCCAAAATTTGTCATTTCATGGGTTACAAAATATGAACCCTTTATTTGATGCAAGAGCGCTTTTCTTGAGAATAAGTCAAGGCAAAATGTGTGCATAAAAGGCTTGAATAGCCATGATGCCACCCTCAAATGATCAAATGGAGGCTATAGATGTAATTAACATAATGACAAACCCTTACCCTACGGTGGGATTTCCAATCAGAGTTTTGGATCATGCATTTTTGGGCTAAGATTTAAGGTAATCACTTGAGTAATGCCACATCGAATCATGAGAGACAATTCTAGAATTTTCCAGCTGTGGTCATCGGGAAAAAGGAAAGAGGCTCATACCTCTCTTGTGTCCCTTTCCACTCCTGCCCCCACTTCACCGACTATGGCATCTCTAGTGTCTACTTTATGTTTAATTAAGGACAATGATGGTTCATTAGGGTAATGTTGAGTCTTGATCACGCGGCCGGCTAATGCTAAGCTTTGTGGGTGTTGCCACCAACTCAGGTTTACTGATGAAGTTGGACATTGACTTCATTTCTAAGATAAAGGAAGTCTAAACTCTAAGGTCTAGAGGGTTAACTCCTAACCTAGCTTGGTTCTCCGAAGAGAAGGGTAAGCTATTTTGTTACATTTGGGGAAGGTGTTAAGCATCTCAACCACCCACCTTTTTAGGGTGGCTTCTTGTAGCATGTATGCCGTAAGGTCCCATATGGTTGTGTGCTTGTTGGATGCATAGTTATTGGTTTAGGCCCTCGGTTTGTGATCACTCCAATTACACTTGGGACATAGTCTCAAGTTGCCTATATACGTGATCTTGTGTGGTTTGGGTTTCTAGGGTTTTGTTGGGATCAAATTTCATGTAATTCTGGGGGTTTGTACGTGTGTGTGCATGTCTCGGTAGTCAAATACGTCTGACTATGATTCAAGGTAGGTTCATTTTAGTTTATTTGTATACTTATAAAGTATTCCTCACTGTTGAAACATGTGATCAAGTTAATAATTAAGTGTGGTTTGTCTCTTTGGAAATTTTAGAGAGAGATCTTTCCAATGATATACAATTTGCAAGGGTTGGGTTCAACATCTGAATGTGAAAAATGTTTGAACTTTCTATCGAACACTTGAATTTTAATAGGTAAAATTTAGGCGTATGTTCTAGACAACCCACACTCAAATGGCCATATCTCTCTCCACAAAACTTATAATTGAGTGTGGTTTGCCTCTTTGGAAAGCTAAGAGAGAGAGATATTTCCAATGGTATATAATTTATATGGTTTAAGTCCAATGCCTAAATTTTAAAAAAGCCTAAATTTTCTGTTCAATGCTTGAATTTTAACAGGTAAAATTTAGAGGTCAGTTCTGGACAGTCCATACTCAAATGGCCATATCTCTTTCTACAAAACTCATAATTGAGTGTGGTTTGTCTCTTTGGAAAGCTGAGAGATATATTTTTCCAATGATATATAATTTACATTATTTAGGTCCAATGTCTGAACCTTTTTCCCAATGCTTGAATTTTAACAAGTAAAATTTAGGCATTTCAGATGAAGAATAAGAAGAAAAGATGAAGAATTCATCAACCCTATGCCACTTGGACCCAAGGTAACCCTAAACATGAGTTCCATTCACTCTCTCATTGATCATATGCTAAATTTACATACTGTTATGCTGTCCAATTCATGTTAGAGCACTGCCCAAATTCGGGTTATACAATAAAGGCTCAATAGCCTCTACTTGATTCCATTTTTTACCAGTTTTGATGTCAATTTTCTTGTGAATTTTGTAGATAGATGATTAAGCCCAAATTTGACTATGTTAGACTTGACATACATGCTAGATACTAGATTTAATTTCATGATTTTAAAAGCTGTGGAAGGCCTCGAGATGGCCCTCTAAATAGAACAAAAAAATCAGGCCTTTTGAGACATAGTTTAGTGAATATTTTGCGATTTTAGTTTGAATTTTCTATGCATGATATGAAACTCAAATTTTTATATGATGTTCACATATATGTTTCCTACTAGAATGGTTAATTTTGTAATTTTTTTAAAACCCTAAGGGTTCCAAAATTCAGAAATCCATCTGCTGGATTTTTTCCTAGTAACTAATGCCTGATTTTTAGGGAATTAAAAATCTGGCATTAAACAAACAGGCGTCAGGAGAAAAATTAGGCATTGAGATCAAGGACCCACCTTAGGGAGCCCTGATTCTTCTCTAGCCCTATCCTATGGAAGATTTAGCCTCTGAAATTCAATCATGTGCGCATGCATCTCTGTGGGCCCTCATTTTTGTCCTAACGCCTTAATTTAATTTTAGGTGTTTAAGCCTAGGCTTAAAAATCATGTTCTTTTTCAAAATTTAGCAAGTGTATGTCCACCCTAGGGTCAGTGTATGGACCCAGGAGAAACCTACTCCTTTGGGCCCCACTTTAGTGGTCCAAAAACTTAAGTTGGCGGCTAGTTTAGAACCCAATGCCTGAATTTCAACTGAATTAAAATTCGGGCGTTGAACATTTAGGCGTCAGAGCAAAAAATAGCCGTTAGGCCTATAACGGGTGATCATGCGGCCTATTGTGGGAGATCATATCTCCACGTGGCCTACATCCAGGACCCAGTGCAACCCTAGGAAACTTTCCTTAACCCAAACCACGGGTCCCATAGTGCTAGGACCCACCAAAGCATCCCAAAAAATTGTACAAAGGTGTTGATCTGATCAGCTTCCCCAACACCTAATTTCCACCTTGAATTAAAATTCAGGCTTTGGAAAATCAGGCGTTGAGATAAAAAATAGGCGTTGAGCCTGTAAGATAGAAAAAATAATTTTTTTCCCTTCCATTAGGGTTAATACCTAACCCTAAGGAATTAACTAGTGAACCATTTAGAGGGGTCTATCATCCCTTTAAAGACTTAACCCATGAGGGGTCTCCTACAATTAGAATAGGACAAAATAAAGAACAGTTTCTGGACTGTTCATAAGCCAACGCCTGATTTTTATCCTGAATTAAAATCAAGCATTGAAAAATCAGGCGTTGAGAGTAAAATCAAGCACTAAGCCTGAGAAAAATCCAACAAGCTTTTAATTCAACATTGATAAAGCATGGGCATTGATATAAGACTAAAACTTGTATGAATGGGAGAAGCTGCCCTAAAAGGGTGGGTATTTAGGTGCCTAACACCTTCCCCAAGTGCAACCAAACAACTTACCCTAAATCTCAAGAACACAGACCAGTGTTAGGAGTTAAACCCT
>JAOXJP010210626.1:0-25824 GCA_025762735.1 Platanus orientalis
TTGTTTTTATTGCACAAGTCAATCCCTGTGGATTCGACCTTGTTCAGTACTACAACACTTGTATACTTGTAAGTAAAGCTACCATGGATTTTTGGTTCATTAAGTTGGATCATTAGTCTAGGTGTAACAGTCAATACTAGGTCGAGGTGCCAAAAATAAAATGAAGAGACGATCACATGAGATATGTGCTAGGAAAATATCAAGGCAAGAAGATAAGGGACAATGTGGAGAAAGTCAGTTTCTTACAAAACATGACATCACCAAATTCGACACTGGTCCTTGAGGAATTGAGGAACTAGTAGTTGAGTATATCAGTTAATCTATTCCCTATGATGGAGAAAAGGAGGAAAAACTTCTTGATGGATTAATTTATCAACCTTATCGCAATTAAAGAGGTAATAGAGAGGAAAATAAAAAAGGAGGGTGAATTGGCGTGTCGAATGACACACTAATTAAAAGAAAATAGGCCAGCCTTACCCTAATAAATGCATATATTAATATGGTCACGATCAATGAAGTGACTGATGAAGGTTATAGGGCAACAGTCGAGTATAAAGGTTGGTTAGTTATGCAACAGGGATTAGTTACTACAATCTTGAAGCTAGTAAGAGTTGGCGTGGCAACCATCGATGTAGTATGGAATGATCGAACAATCTTGCCTCTAAAGAGGATCGACAACCATTTGGGAGCAAGATGTTGAGACAAGAAAGTACTCGACTATGACATTGAAGGCTTCTCAACGACTAAGGCTGAACGAGGCTAATGTGACGAAGATTGACAAAAAGCAAGTTATTTACCGAAAGGTCAAGATCAACTCAGGGGAAGGACTTAGATCTAAAAAAATCAAGAGTCCAATGGGCAATAGAAGAGCATACACTCTAGGCCTAAGAGCATGGTCTTGAAGGATATAGACTCAATGATGAGTAGGAAAGGAGTCAGTTTTGAAAAATTGTATGCCAAGGAAGGATTATCCTTTGGAAGCTTTGTGACAACAAAGTCCGACAGTCCTAGCATATCATTTTGGGGACTTAAAATGGATCATCAAGACAACTTAGGGCATATCAAGGGTCACGTCCCCAGAAAGGATGAACCCAATAGTGTGCTTTGGAGGGCAACATTACCTTATAGAGTAAGAAATATGAGCATAATGGAATGGCCATCCACTTGAAAAAGGCCAATCCAAGACAACAAAGTTTTTTGTAAAGATATTCATTAACTTGTGTATACCAGGGAATGACTCGATGGTGAGTTCTTAAAGTATCATAAACCTCCATATCAAAAGAAAGAGGTGTTGATGTATGCCAATCCCATGGACAAACTATGTAGTGGTCTATGTCTTGTAAGTGTCATATGCTCTTACTGGTTCAAGACATGAAGACAAGAAGGACTAAAGACTTGAAGAAGAGATCGGAGACTACCTCGGATTTGTCCCTCCAATAAAAGTATAAAGCATGCATTACATAGCATTTTAAGACCTTAAAAAGAATGTAAACATGGTGATAGGTCCCTCACAAAACCCAAGGAAAGAAAGCCCAAGGACAAGCCCTTTTAGAGTGCCCAAACCAAGATCTCAAGATCTTGGTGTCGTGATCGATTAAAGATCTCATGATCGATCACGTCGTGATTGATCACGGCCCAAATCTGGGTCCAGATCTGAGACTCCTAAGAACTATGCCCCATCACCTACAATCGATTATGAGATGGATCTTGGTTTAACTCCTAGACTCATGATTGATCAGTGATCTTACAATAGATCACGAGCCTGATTCTAAATCAAGATCGATCACAAGATCTGTGATCAATCACAAGCCATGATCAATTAGGGATCTCACAATTGATCACGATGGTATTTTTGGTAAATAAAATAAAAACATGAATTTCAAGGGGAGATTTTTGAAATTTGAACCTCGTTTTTCGAAATCTAAGACTTTAAAGAGATGCATATTTTAAAAGATTCTAATCCAAAGGTTGTGGGTGCTTCTCACCCCTATAAAAAGGAAATTTTCCCTTTACAGCAAAGCATCTCCAACACTTCAAGCTACCTAGAGAGTGTTACAAAGTTTACCAAATTAAGAACCTCCTCCACTAAGAAAAACACCATTTCTCTACTGGTTTTGAGATCGATAGCTTACATCTCACTTAAGAATCACTCTCTCTTTCACTCCTCTTGAATACCATTCTACTACTATTGAGAAAAACTTTTAGTGAGTCTTTCCCAAGAATAAACTCACACTTGAATGAGCTTAAGGAGCACTAGAGCCAAGAACTTGAAGCTTGTGGGTAGCTAAGGGCAAACTCGCTCAATAAGAATCACCCCACTTTGCGTAACTAGCAACATCAACCATCTTGTGGTAATATTTTCTTTACTTTGCATTCATCTTTACTATTATGCTTACTTTGCTTCTGTTGGAGACACCGGAAGCTTAACTACCTCTACCAGAGACAGTGGAAGTAGTTCACACTTGTCGAAGACTCTGAGTGTTGTTGTTTAACTTGTTTGTGAACAAGTAGTTAGGTATTGTATATTGACGTAGGTTGCAATAGTATCTAAATGAAATATACCTAAGCTTGGTGGTGAGCTTTAAAGGAGTAGACGTAGGCCCTAGGGCTGAACCACTATAAATCTCTTGCTGTGGACTGTGTGTGATTTTTTGTCTTTTTACTTTGATGCTCATCACTACTCTTACACTTGTTTAACAAAATATTTGAGTAGACACCTTATATCACACACACACACACACTTGGGTTA
The DNA here is from genome assembly GCA_025762735.1 of Platanus orientalis. Taxonomy (NCBI): domain Eukaryota; kingdom Viridiplantae; phylum Streptophyta; class Magnoliopsida; order Proteales; family Platanaceae; genus Platanus; species Platanus orientalis. Next base: position 2,750 of record JAOXJP010210626.1, read on the forward strand.
AGTTAAAAACATTAAATCAATTTAAAATCAATCCCAAGGTTTACAAAAAGGGGTAAAATAATTTTAGATATCATATTCACCCCTCCTTTAGGATAACTTTAGAGCAATTTCAATTGGTATCAGAGCCTAGGTTATGTACATATAGCTTAACAGCCCTAGTAAGATCCTCGCAAATATCCTAGATGGCTAGAGAAGATAATGGTATGTCCATTAGCACTCCTCCATTTCTTAATGGAAGTGACTAGGGTTATTAGAAATCTCGAATGGAGATGTTCCTTAATGCCTATGACCTAAGGGTATGGAGTGTAATAGTCGATGGTTATATATATTGCCTAACAAACCAAGAAGTGTGTGGACCCCTGCCACAACGGATGCTCATAAGTTCAACTTTAGGGCATTGAATGCCATAACAAGTAGTCTAGCCTCAAATGAGTTTAGGAGGATATTTCATCTAAAAATGGCAAAAGAAACATGAATATTTCTTTTGGTTACCCATGAAGGTATGAGTGTTGTAAAGATGTCAACGCTTCAAATGTACACGGCCGAACTTGAAGCTCTTAGGATGGAAGATACTAAAGAGATCTCCTAATTTAATGTTAAGTTGTCAAACTTGGTAAACATGATGAGAAGCTGAAGAGAAGACATCCCTGAGTCTAAAGTGGTTAGGAAAGTACTTATGTCCCTCCCAAAGAGGTTTAGGCCTAAAGTAACCACCATAGATGAGAGTAAGGATCTTTACATGATGAAGTTTAAAGAGTTGATTGGTTCACTTCAAACCTTTGAAGTGGTCATCAAGAAACCAAACAGGAAGAAGGGCATTGCTCTTAAGGTGGAAGAACCCTCCAAATCAAATGAAGATTTAGATGATGACTTGGCCTTTGTGGCTAAGAGATTCAAGAAGTTTTTTCAAAGAAACACCAAAGATTACTCTAAGAACAAACAATTGATAAAGTCCTACCTGAACTACAAAAAAATAAGGATTTCTTTAAGGGACCTCCCATTTGCTATGAATGCAAAGGGATATGACATATTGTTGAGGTTAGGACAACAAAAAGAATGAGTTCAAGCCTAAAAGAAAATCCATGTCTGTAACTTAGGAAATCGATTCCAAGACTTCATAACATGAGTCCAAAGTAGTGAGGAAACTCCCTCATAAGAGATCAAAGCCTTCATGGCTTTTGGTACTCCCATGAGCTCACTTTTGGAAACAAGTGACTCAAGTAGTGAGGATGAGAGAGAGTATGAAAAAGAAGATGAAACCTATGATGCACAAGAGGCATTTAATGACCTTTTTGCGCAAAGTGTTGAGTTGGGGAAGAATAACAAAAAACTCAAGAGGGAAATTATGGAGTTGACTTAAATGTCAAAGTCCCTTGAAGACACTATCTCTACTATTCAACAAGAGTCTTCAATGAAAGTGACAAGGAGAATAAACTTTTTAAAGAAAACTATGTTCTCCTATGTACCAAGGAGGAAATGATCCTAAAGATAGTAAAATTAGAAAAGAAGCTCAATGAAGATAAACTATTTTTAGGCTTAGAAAAGTATAATGGGAAACATGAGAAGAGAAGATTTCTTGATAACAATCAAAATTTGTCTAACAAGGTTCTTGAGCTTGAGGAGAAGCTCAAAAACATGAGAGAGGAAAGTGATGAGTCTCATAGTAATGATTCACTCATCTAAGAGTTGAAAAACCAAGTTAAAACCCTAAATGAAGTCCCTTGATTACCTTAAACAAATCAAGGAATTTGAAGAAAATAAAAAGAAGAACATCTTAATGCTAGCCTAAGGAAATGGGAAGTTTGAGAAGATACAAAGTATGAGAAAAGAGTATGAAGATATGACCATACTAGGTTATAATTTCAAGGTTAATGACTCCTCCACTCAATGACCGAAGAATGGCTTTGTTAAAGCCAAATGATCTACTCTACCACCTCCATAACCTTCCAAGAAGGGAAAGAAAAAGGTAAAGCCACAATGACTATCAAAAGTGAAACAAGATTGACAATAAAATATTTACTTCACTCAAAGGTAAAGCACCTATGAGTCAAGGTAGAGATTGGGAAAGATCCATGCAACTCCAATCAAGATCCTAGATCCTATGCACAAGTGGTTAAAAGTAGATCTCAATTCAATCAAGCATCTTCCTCTAGAGGAGCTCAAGGGATGAACAAGCTTTATTCCTATGTTAAGGAGGCATGGAATAAGTTTCATGCCAACAAGGCTTCCACCTCAAGAGGATTCTAAGGGAATGCCTCCACTTCTACGATGACTAAGGGACAATCTAGTCAAAATATAAAACCTAGAATAGCCCAACAACCATTCTATGATGAACAATCTAGAAGGAAGACAACACAATCCCACACACCTAAAAGGTCCCTATTCTTTTGCATCTATTGTGGTTTAGAAGGGCATATAAAAGTGGATTATAAAAAGAGGGCAAATGAGATTAAATCCCAAAGGATACAATCTAAAAGAATAAAAAGTTGGAAGAATGTCAACAAAAGAAACTATTTTCAAAAGGTCAAAAATAAAAACCTTCAAAGAAATAAGGATTTGGCGTAACAACAAAATGTCAAAAGACAAACCTCTCAACCTACCAAGGTTAAGAGAGTATGAGTAAGAAATGATGACCCAAAATAGTGGTGGTTGATAATTTCTCTAGATTCACATAGGTAGCATTTCTAAGAGAGAAATCTAAGGCTTTCAATGAATTCTTGAACATTTGTAGGAGAATTTAAGTTGAAAATGATTTAACCATCAACCGAATTTGAAGCAACCATAGAAGGGAATTTGAGAATCATAAATTCTTAAATTGGAGTGAAGAGTTAGGAGTGAAATATGAGTTTTTAGCCCCTACAACTCCTCAAAAAATAGAGTGGCTGAAAGGAATAATAGAACTCTTCTTAATATGGCTACGTCAATGCTTACGAGCAAGAACATAGCCAAGTGATTTTGGTCTGAGGCAATTAGCACCGCATGTTATGTCTCAAACCATGTCTATCTTAGGCTAGGTATGTCAAAATAGCCTATGAATTATGGAGTGGGAAAAAGTCAACTGTTAAATACTTTAAAGTATTTGACAGCACTTTCTATGTTCTTTAGGATAGAGAACATTTAGATAAGTTTGATGAAAATAGTGACGAAGCCATGCTCTTAGGATACTCCACTACTAGTAGAGTTTACTACATTATGATTCACATTGTGGAAGAGTTAATTAATGTAGCGATAGATGATCTTGAGGCAACTCATGAGCAAGAAAACTTGTTGATTGTGTTATCCAATCATGAGAATGAGAGCTCATCTCACATGAAAGTTGAGAAATTCTAAGAAGATCAAGAATAACACTCTTCTAATCTAGTTTCGAGGATGATGTTGAAGAAATTCAACCTCAACCCAAGAAGAGGCTCACCAATGGTTTGTCACGATGTGACATTATTAGTGATCCTAGCATTAGAGTGAAGACTAGAAGATATTGAAATCATCATTAGTCACTTTTGCTTCACATCCAAGATAGAGCCAAAACATGTCAAGGAGGCTCTAAATGATCCAAATTAAATTATGGTCATGCAAGAGGAGCTAAATCAATTCCAAAGGAATGATGTATGGTTTCTCACAGAAAGACCAACTAATAAGAGTGTCATTAGTACCAAATGAATCTTCAAAAAAATATGTGATGCACATGGTATGATGACAAGGAACAAGGCCAAACTTATTGCAAAGGGGTATGCCCAAATAGAGGGCATTGACTTTGGGCAGACATTCACCCTTGTTGCTAGATTGGAGTCCATTATGATTCTTTTGTCTATTGTAGGCCATTTAAATTTTAAATTATGTCAAATGGACGTCAAAAGTGCATTCCTAAATGGAATTTTTTAGGAAGAAGTATACATAAAGCAACCTAAGGGTTTATGGATCATCAATTACCAAACTACGTATGCAGACTCAAGAAGGCACTATATGGCCTCAAGCAAGCTCCAAGAGCTTAGTATGAGAGACTTACCAGATTCCTTCTTGATCACCATTTTGATCGAGAAAGTGTAGATAAGGCACTCTTCGTTTAAAAACAAAATGGTCACATACTCATTGCTCATATATATGTAGATGATATCATTTTTGGGTCTACCAGTGAGGAGATGTCTCATGGTTTTTCGTAAACAATGAAATCAGAATTTGAGATGAGTATGAAAGGAGAACTAAAATTCTTCTTAGGTCTTCAAATAAAGTAAACCAATGAATGTATCTTTCTAAGCTAAACCAAGTTTGCAAAAGACCTAGTTTCCAAGTTTGGATTGCAAGAATCCAAACCTGCTAACACCCTCATTAGCACAAGTGACAAGATCACTAAAGATCTTGATGGAGCCGAGGTTGATTCCACCCATTATAGGAACATTATTGGGAGTTTGCTCTACTTGACTGTGAGTAGACCAAATGTTTTCTTTAGTGTAGGTGCATGTGCTAGATATCAAGATACTCCCAAAGAATCACATCTTAAGGTAGTTAAGAGGATCATTTGATTTGTCATCGAGACTACGGAGTTTAGGTTGTGGTACCCATTTGACACCACATATGAGATTGTAGGATACGTAGATGCTGACTAGGCTGGCGATGCGGAGGATTGTAAGAGCATGAGTGGAGGTTGCTTCTACATAGGCAACAGTCTTGTTTCTTAGCATAGCAAGAAACAAAACTTCATCTTATTATCAATTGGCGAGGCTAAGTATATTACAGCTAGTAGTGGATGCACCCAACTCTTATGGATGAAGCAAATGTTAAAAGATTACGAGTTGGAGCAAGGTACCATGAGTTTATTTGTAGACAACAAGAGTGCCATTGACATCTCTAAGAATCCTATCCAACATTCTAGGACAAAGCACATTAACATTAAATGTCATTTCATCCATTTATTGGTGGAAGAAAAGGTTGTGTCCTTAGATTATGTCAAGACCGAAGATCAATTTACTGATATTTTAACCAAACCTCTTGATTCCAAGCAGTTTGAGTATCTTTGGAGTGCTATTAGACTGTGTACCATATAGGAAACCCTTTTTGGGTTTTCCAAGCACATGATGTGCATTGATATAAGAGTCAAAGGATCATAGGAGTAGGGATATATGATCAGACAAGGTGTGGGTGGTCACACCTTAGAAAAATTAGTTGAAGTGCTCAGACCCAACCTCATGATCGAGCACAAGATCTGTGATCAATTACGCCTAGATCAATTATACCCTGATCGATCAGGGATTTCTTGATCGATAAGGAGGGTAATTTTGGGAAACATTTTGCATGCGATTTAAAAGGCTCGCATGACTGAGATTTCAGCCTATTTCTCCCACATTGCCTCTATTCATCTCCTTAGAGCACCTAAAAACCTCCTTTATGATTTCTCCCATCAAAAACCTAGTTTTTATTCTTCTTTCATGGCTCCCCGCATCAAGAAGATAACCTCAAAGGGTGGTTCATCCTCAAATCCACCAACAAATTCGGGAAAATGTCCAATGGTGGAATCGCCTCCTCATCCGCATTCCAAGTAGAGATGCCACTAACTTCGAGAGGTATCAGCAGATCTTCTCTAAGCAAACCATCATGAATGAGAGGCTCGTGGAAGTTTAGACTTTAAGGACTGCCTACCTCTTGGAAAATATCGAGGCTCGTCGGTGGCTATCCCTCTTCTCCATGAATGCCCCTATTCAAGAAGAAGTTGAAAGGATTTTCTACGTGAACTTCTTCGACATCAACTAAGATAAATGCTCCTTTTACACAACAATGCATGGAGTGCTTCTGAAGGTCAACCCTAATCTTATCTCTTGATTCCTTGGTGTTCCTCATGTCACCAATAATGCGATTATTTTCCCCATTCACAAGCTCACGATGGAGCAGAAGGGAGCAAGAGTAGAGAGATTATGTGGCCGGTTCGTTTCTTGGGCTGAGGATTTGAAGCACAGGGACTGCAGACCCATGGTGAAAGTAATTTTCACATACAACATCTTGCCTACCACACACCAGAGCAGCCTCATAGATGACACAGCCTACCTCATCGACACCATCCTTGATTTGTAGAGGATAAACATAACATCGATCATCTGCTATATAAAGATTAGAGCTCATGATTTCAGGCATTCCATAGGTAGCCTGCCCTATCTTACACTTGTTACTAGCATCATGGCAGCCGAGAAGGTCCGCTTTAAGGTCTTTGCCAAAGGGCATAAGTAGGGCCCAACTGTGGGTCATGGGACTCTAAAGAAGATGTGGCTAATACAACAAAATGAGGTAGGAACATTATCTAGTGCCATTCTCAGGCTAGGTTCATCTCGAGCCCATTCAGCTTTTGTGAAGTCCTCATGATGAGACTTTTACACACCTTGGTGCGCAAGGTCTCTAGGGTATTGAAAAACTAGAAGACCATTACTTACAACTAGAAGAAGCTGGCAGTAGGCCACAATGCCTACCATCCAAATCACTTACTACAGTTGGAGTCTTTTAGCTGCTCAGAGAGTGATGCTGAGTTTGAGCTTGAGGAGACTTTCGACATTTTAGCCCCTCAGTTCTAGCAGGATCCACAGTCAGATGGTGATAAGGCAGATGAGATTGGTGGAGTGGGTGATGTTGGAGATGATGATGAGGAGGAGGATGACAGATATGATGATGAGGAGGAGGATGAAGATGATGATGATGATGGAGATGAGGTTGGAGAAGAAGAAGAAGAAGAAAATAAAGATGACCCCAAGTACATGGGAGATTGAGTTTGGGTGGTTACCCATTTTTGCCCTATGGGCACAGTACCTATGTATTTTTTTTCTTTCTAGATAGATGTAACCCTTTGCTTGTGATGACATATTATTTTGATGTATGGATGTACCTATGCCCATAGTGGCATTATTCTAGTTGTTGGCTATTAGTCTTGCTCCACAGGGGCTAAAGGTTTGAGGCTTGTATTTTTTTTTCGTTGCCCAGGGGAATCCCCTAGTATATGTTAGTAGCCTCAAGGGCTTAATCATGTACTAATATTTTCACTTTATTAATACCATTGTTTTTTCCCAATTTCTCTCTTCTTTTGATTAACTTATTTCTTGTCAATTCTTGCCAAAAAGGGAGAGAACTAGTTCAAATCCACTGATTGATTGGTTATGAAATGTGAAAGTGCGGGGGAGTTACTTACACATATAGGGGGAGTAGTGCACTTAAATAAGGGGAGTAACCACTAACCAAAGAACCAAAAACTAATTTTTTTTTACATTTAAAATACTTACTTGTATTTCATGTAATGGTTTTTTTTTTTTTTTTGTTCATATATTGTTCAATTGACATGAGGAATGTGTTTGTAGGTTGATTGACTTAAAGCATAAGGCATGAAGACTAAGTTGTTGAGTTCATGTTGAGTTTTATGCAACATTGAGTCCATATAATTTGGGTTTTGGGAAATTATGTAAAACTTGTAAATTAGTGTATTTGGGTTTTTCCATAGAATTGACAAGGGGGAGATTGTTGATGTATGTCAATCCTATGAACAAACTATGTAATGGTCTATGTCTTGTCAGTGTCTTATGCTCTCACAAGTTCAAAACATAAAAGACAAGGAGGACCAAAGACTTGAAGAAGAGACTAGAGACTACCTAGGATTTACCCCACCAATAAAGGTATAAAGCATACATTGCATAGCATTTTAAGACTTTAAAAAGAATGTAGACATGGTGGTAGGTCCCTCACAAAATGAAAGGAAATAAGGCCTAAGGACAAGTCCCTTTAGAGTGCCTAAACCAAGATCTTAGGATCATAGTGTTGTGATCGATTACAGCGTGATCGATCACAACCCAGATCTGGGTCCAGATCTGAGACTCCTGAGAGCTAGGCCCTATCACCCCGCAATCGATTGTGAGATGGATCTTGGCCTGACTCTTAGACTTGTGATCGATTAGGGATCTCGCAATTGATCGTGAGGGCATTTTTGGTAAAAAATAAAAACATGAATTTTAAGGCGAGATTTTTGAAATTTGATCCCCATTTTTTAAAAATCTAAATCTCTAAAGAGGTGCTTGTTTTAAAAGATTTTAATCCAAAGGTTGTGGGTGTTTCTCACCCCTATAAAATGGAACTTTTTCCTTTAGGGCAAAACATCTCCAACACTTCAAACTACCTAGAGAGTGTTAAAAAGTTTATCAAATTAAGAGCCTCCTCCAATGAGAAAAACATCATTCCTCTACTGGTTTTTAGATTGAATAGTTAACATTTCACTATCTTTCACTCCTCTTAAATACCACTCTACTACTATTAAGAAGAACTTATGGTGAGCCTTTTGCAAGAGTAAATTCACACTTGGTTCAGTTCAAGGAGCACTAAAACTAAGATCTTGAAGCTTGTGGGTAGCTAAGGCAAACTAGCTTAATAATGAACACCCCACACTACAACAAAAAGACCTTTTGCAACGCTTGAAAAACGTTGCATAGCTGTTCAAAAGTGTGTTGCGAAAAGGCGTAGACTTTATGCAACGCTTTTAAAACATTGCCTAAAGTACTTTATGTAGCGTTTTAAAAACGCCATATAAAATGAACTTTAAATAGCAGTTTTAAACAGCTACATAAAGCATGTTTAAATAATAAAAAAACTATTGGCAGCGTTTTAAAAATGTTATCTAAAGTATGCTTAAATAGAAAAGAAAACTTTCAAAATTAAACAAATCATTCTTAAGCATGCTCATAATGTTTTTTCATGTTGGATTTCCAAAAAAGAATATGCACTGATTAAAAAAGAATCTCATGGTCATCAAGCCATGTGAACTTGTGAAGAAAAGCACCCATTTGGGAATTCACGACCTCGGGCATCAAGATCCTGTTCTTTGGATGCCCATAGTTATACAAAACCATGGAAGATTAGTTCTTCATTGGATAATTAAAAGCATGAGAGTTCATACCTATAGCATGGTGAGTTGTGCTGAAAGGGTGGGGTGACTTGTGCTGAAAGGGTGGTTGCTTCTGTTTGAAGTGTCTGCACCTTCCTCTCCAGCTCACTAGTGTAACAAATCTCCCTCTCCTTAGAATGTGCTGCAGATTGCTTGTTTGCAACAATCCTACAGCAAGCATAGTGGAAAGCAAAACAAACCAAGCAAATTCAGAATTTTCACTTAAGTAGATTCTCAATAACTTAAATCAACTCCAAATACTACACATATTATAATACTCGTAACAGATAAAATTGTAAACACAAAATCTGGGAGAGGGGAGAGCGACTGAGGCCTATGAAAATAATAGAATTCAAGTAATATAAGAACCCTCATCACTAACCCAACTAAATTGAAGTGAAAAGACCAATTAAACTAGGAAAGACCCAAGTTTGGAACTTGTACAAAATTCATTCCCAACCACTTAATTCAACTCTGATATTCCCCTTAGATTTATAAACATCAAGAGCAAAATAAGCAACATTGAAATATTTTTAAAAGGGAAAAGAAAAAAGTGATTCAAAAGAAGAAAACATGCTAAGCAAAGCAGATACAAATCTACCAACATTTAAATTAAAGGAATAAGAAGAAGAAATAAAAGGTCTAATTTAATCGAGACAAAATTACCTCTTAGCTCACAGCTAGAGGCTAGTTAAATAATTTTTGTTTTGATTGATAGTCCCTTATGTTTATAGTTAGAGGCAGTTACTCACAATCATCCCAGCATGTGAACATATAAAAATCATTGTTCCGTGGATGACCAACTTTGTTATCAATAACTGTTCCTGTACACACAAAAACAAGGAAAAGAGTTGAGAGAACAATCATTTAAAGTTTTTTACTGTAAGAAGATCCATTCTGGAAGGATTTTGTATGGTGGGACAATGAAAAGTGGCTAACCAAGTGGAACATTATCAGGAGATCCATTATGGAAGAATTTTGTATGGTGATTTTTCTGACACCACAAACTTGGGGGGACCAATTCTCATCAAGAAATTTGCAGGCCTTCAACAATAACCCAAAAAACTAGGATGGTTAGCAACTACGTATAAAATATGATGAATTACTTCTTTTCAAAATGTAAACGGCCATTTGTTAAGAAAAATAACCTCAATTATTTGATTCAGTTCAATGTTTGAGACTTGGTTAAACTAGGATTCACTGACCCCATCCCTGAAAAAAAAGTTGTTAAATAGGCAGTAACTAAGAACCCAAAAAAAAAGAGAGAAAAAGGGAGAATATTCAAATAAATATGGAATATGAGTCACAAAACCATAGTAAGGATCAGAGAAAGACTTCCAACCTTCAGGAGGTTCTGCCTGGGGGGCACTCCAACGTTGTGAACATGTTACAAGTTTTGTGTGTGTACAAATTCATGTGGTAGGCTTGTAACATCCATGCCCTTTTATTTCAAGTTGTACCTCAGTGGAATGAGCCATCAAGGGCAAAAACTACCCACGAAGGTGAACATGGATAGATATATTCACTTGTGAAGCAGAAATATTCATACAATCTTGATCAGAGATGGCACCAAGTTCAACTGGTTGAAATCATTGTCAAACTCTCAAGTCCCACCAACCCCAAGAAGCAATCATTTATTCAGATATAGTATTTATATATCCCAATATAAAAAAAAAAAAAAACAAAAAAAAAGCAAAAAAAAAAAAAAACATGTAAAGCATGATTTTCATAATGTGATAACCCCTTCAATCATCTATTCAGAAATATCTTAAAGAATAGATTTCACAGAAAAATTATGGAAGTTCTAGGTTAAACTGAAAGAAATGGTTCCATATAATGACTCCACTCAATATGACAAATTTGACCAATCAAAGCTCTCATAAGAGTGGGACAGTCAGCAGGACAGTCAACCATAGGCAAGAAAGTAAAGAATCTCTATATCTCTCTCTAGTAAAGAATCTCTATCTATATCTCTAAATCTGCTCAGATAAGGGAAGACAAGAAACATAAATCTGGACTATTCCATTTTACTTCTTTTTCATGACACAAATAGAAAAGGTACTTCGGTTTTAGGGGACCCTTAATAGATCATATACAATCAAAAGGAATGGCAGAGTCAACAGAAGGATGTATCAATGCCCGAATAAATAGATATTTTGTTATGTATTGGAATCCCAAACAGAAAATTAAGATAGCAATATCTAATCTAGAAAACCTTAAGAAGACCCAAGTACTCATTGATATTTATAGAGGGCAGTATAAGGTTCTTCCAAACTTAAATTATGTAACTTGCTAAAGGCTGTGACGACTGGTGTTTAGGCTACAGGATTTAGGAGTAAACATATTGCAGGAAAAATAGATGTTAAAATTGGGTTGAACAAGGGGATGACATAAGAGTGACTAAAGGACTGTTTAACAGGATATGTCAGAGAGTAAAAATGTGTAACATAAAGTGATTCAGGTCTGTAGTTTCATCATAGATTAGGGGTGTTGTAGAAAGACAGATTTCACTTGCGTATTTACTCAAATAGTTGGAGGTTCTTGTTAAACTCATGTACAGCTAGTGTACACCCCCTATGATGTTTGATGTTTAAATAGAGTGAATGTGTAATACCTAAGAATTATAGACAACAATAAGGCTTTTTTGAGTATTAAGAATTCCCTTATCCTAATCCAAATTAAATCCCACCTTATCTAAAGGTCTGTAAAAAAATTCAATAAAGCAAATTAACATTCCAATCATCAATTCATAGTCAAACTCCAACTCTTAATTAACATTCTGAAAAGAAGAATGCAAATGCAAAACACCCTCAATATCTAAATTAAATAATCTACCAATCAAGTAAATAAACACTCACCAAAAGGAGAACTTTGAGCTCCAAAAGGAGATGGAGTAGTTATAAATGGGCTACTGCCAAATGCGAAACCTAATTGGCCAAAGGCTGGAGTTGAGCCAAAACTAGAGGATGAAGTACTTGAATCACTGAACGTGGGAGTTCTTGAAAATCCTAAAACAGGGTTCTCAAAGTCCCGAATGATCCCCTAGATCCAACCACCGGTCCACTCGACTATTCTAAAAAAAAATCAATTCATTTTCATGAAAACAACATATGAAAAAAATCCTACATCATCAAACTAGAATTCGAACACAAATCTGCTAAACTTGGAACGTAATTAAGAGGCAACATTCTCAAAAACTTACCTGTGGGACGAGAAGATCTAAAAACCCTAGAGATCAAAGGAACGATTGAGGAAAGACAAAGAAAAAGAAAAAGACAGAGAGAGAGAGTCTAAGAGGGATTTAGAGATCGAAAATGCATGCGATCACAAATAGCTCCCAAATCTTTAACTCGATGAACAGGGTAGAGACAGCCCCAAAATCGTGGAAGAAGAAGAAGAAGAAGAGAGAGAGAGAGAGAGATTTCCTTATCAATAGCAGTAGCCTGCACCTGTAGCGGACAAAAAATACACAACCATGAGAAATGGAAGAAGGGAGAAAAGGAAAAAAAAAGAACGAGAGAGGGAACGATGAACCTGTTTCTCTTCAACCGGATCTTCTCTTTTTCCAGAGTCTCTAAACCTTAACCGATTTTTTGTTTTGCATCGGAGATAGGAAAAAGAAAGAGAAAGCGGGAAGGATCTAAAAAATGCGGGAAGAGAATGAGGGAGAGAGGAAAAGGGGCTCGAAGGAATATATATATACGGCTATAGGAAGTGTTTGTAAAACATTGCAATAAAAAAAAGCGTAACACTTTTAAATGCTGTATATATGCTTTTGCGTTGCCACATGACGAAATTACGACTTTTTTATGCAGCAATAAAAAAAAGCATAGCGTTTATAAAACTCTGCATATATGCTTTTTGCGTTGACACATGACAGAATTATGACTTTTTTATGTAGTGTTTAAAAACGTTGTATATTTATTTTTTCCTTTTCGTAGCATTTTATATAAAAAAATGTTGCCTAAAAGAATGTTGCTAAAAGTAAATATTGTTGTAGTGCTATTTTGTGCAACTAGCAACATCAATCATCTTATGGTAATATTTGTTTTACTTTACATTCATTTACATTCATCTTTACTATTGTGCTTGCTTTGCTTTCATTAGAGACATTGAAAGCTTGACTGTCTTCACCGGAGACATCGAAAGTAATTCACACTCACCAAAAATACTGAGTATTATTGTTTAGCTTACTTGTGAGCAAATAATTAGGCTTTGTATATTGACCTAAGTTGCAATAGTACCTAAATGAAACATACTTAAACTCGGTGGTGATATTTAAAAGAGTGGACGTAGGCCCTAATACTTAACCACTATAAATCTCTTGTTGTGGATTGTGTGTGATTTCTTGTCTTTTTACTTTGATGCTCATGATTAATCTTGCACATTACTTATTTAACAAAATATTTGAGTAGATACCTTGTAACACACACACACACACACACTTGGGTTAAGTTAAAAACATTGAAATCAATTTTAAATCAATCACAAGGTTTGTAAAAAGGGGTAAGATAATTTTAGATATCCTATTCACCTCCCTCTATGATAACTTTAGAGCAATTTCAAGAGGTATCCAAGGACAAAAATGACCTGCAACAAGTAATATGAGCCAAACAATATGGTTCATGTAAGGACAAAAAATGTCCTATAATAAAAGGAGTCTAATGCGACAAGTTTTAATGAAAACTATTCATGGCAAAAATTGTTGTCAAAATAAAATTTCATTATATATACAAATCAAAAATTACAAAGACTCTTCTTAAGATTCTTGAGACAAATAATGTTTAAGGGAAAAAATGTCATAAATTAACGAAATGATGTAAATACAAAGGCTCATTCGAGACCATGCTTCATTTTCTTATAATATAGAATGGCTTAGACATAGTCAAGGTAGGGCACCGAGGTTGGTGGTTGACAGAGGTAGAGCGGAGATTTCAACAGAAATCGTTCAACCTGTACATTGTCAAGAACCAAAGAGACTTAGATGAGATATATATTTTCTCTCTAGAGGTCACCTCAAGAGTTGCCCAGAATGGCGCTTCTAAGCTAAAGGAGCAAGGGAAGGGGCTTAAGTCAGTGTGCCTCTTCAGATGTGTACTCTTTTTCAGAACCACCGTATACGTAGAAGAACAGGCTATGTATAGAGGGAGGTTTCATCTCTAAAGTTGCGGATGAAACCACCTTCCAATCCGTAAAGCACTTTTCCAAGACCTAAGAAGTACTCTAAGATTATCTCGTGAATCCATGTACTCTAACTCCTTGAAATAAGGAGACTCAAGATGAAATAACTAGTCTTTAGCTTTGGGACGGTAGTTTGAATAGGGGACATTGCGTGAGAAGTCAACATCAAATATTCACACGAATAAAAGAATTTGGGTACTGGGTATAAGCTAAGAAGGGGAACTACCCCATTTATCCAAGTTTGAAACCACTCCAAAATATCGAGGCCCTCACCGGTATGGTTGCAGAAAAGATGAGATGTGATTATAAACAAGGGGGATGAGCATATGATGATGCTTGAAGTTGGTATTTATAGACTCACAAAGGATAGAGTTACTACTGAATAATGAAAATAGTTCGGTTTCCCACGTAAAAGCTACCATTCATTCTACTCAAGATCATCAGGAGTTTAAAGAATTCTAGAAGTAATTGGTAGTAGAGGATATGTCATCCTAGAAGGGACGCCGTTTAAGAGAACCTAGTCAAATCGGTTACATCCTCGATCGTAGACCCAAAAAAATAATCAATACGGTGTAGATGCATGAACCCGAAGTGTCAGAAGAAGGTCATATATGTCTAGTTTAGATCTAAATTAGACATGTAGGGGAGATTTGTTGGCACCATCCTAAAAATCGGCTAACAAACGGATGACGCATGGAATTTAATGGGCATTTGCTGTAATATAAGAAAGCGGCTATGACAACAAAGAGGAGTGGAAAGTGGGAGAAGCAGCTCAGCAATGTGAAAAAGTTACAACTATTGTAACTGTTTGGCTCAATATAAATAAATGAAAAGAAGAAGAAAAAAAATGATTTTCAACATCAACATCAAATTTCATTTCTATCTTAGGAGTAAGAGTATGTCTATCTTAGGAGTATAAGTAATTTAATTTAGTCTGTAATTAAGCTTGAGAGGATTGAATCTAGTTCATTCCTTAAATTCTACCACCGGCTTGTTCAACATTAAGTAACACAGTTCTTCTGGAGAGATTAGTGACTCTTGGAGTTGAACAAGACATTTGTATTGTGTTATCAGTTGTTGCATCAACAAAGTTTGATTTTACTTTTCTCATTTATTCTCTTTTGAAGTCTGTGAAAAGTCCTCTTTGTTGAGGCATGTACCAGACCCATTCCAATCACCTAGGTGACCCATATCCGGAACCAAGTGAAGAAGAAGGAATTTTTCCTACCAACAATGCTAAATCACTTTACATTGTGTATAATGTGTGAATGTTTGTGGTGTGCAAATTATCTATTATCTCTATCTTAGCATAGCATGTGAAACAATTATTGTATAATCTTTCATTCTTGCAATTATTAACATCTAATTGAAAGATAAAATTGAACATTGCCATATCATTGCACTTATAAACAATGTATTTAGTTAATTGCATCAATTTTCAAGTTATAATTGAATATCTTTAAATTGGAAATTAAGTGGGGGTTAATTAAAAAGAATTTTTATAAATCTTATTCACCTCCCTCTAGGATTAAAACTGGACTTTCACTTATTAACATGACACTCTTCAACAAATTGTCCATAACTCGGATTTAGAGTTCTACATCATTGATACTTGTGTTATCTATGCAAATCTTTCTTTATACAACTTAATAGTCTGATATTTACAGTTGATTACAATTAACCAGTCTCTAGTAGCTGATGAAATTAACCAATTGTATTAACATTGACCCTGGTTTGTGCGGTTGATTATGTACTTGGGGGTGATTAAATCAACCAACAAGTTTAGGGTTGATTTTTGGAAGGTGATTAAATTAACTACTAAACTGTCAATCAACCGGAATTTTTTTTGAACTTCCAGATTTTTAGAAAACAGAATATCTATGTATTATGCATTCTTACTAAGGCAATTTACAAAATTTTCAATATTTTGGAGTTCTTTTGAGCCTATAAACTTTGAATAATTATGTACAGATTACCTTGTAAAATCCGTATGGATTCAATAGACAGATTCCCCACAATTAGAAACAGAGCATTCGTTTCTCTTCTTTTGTAGTAGAATTCCACTTTCGGATTGTTGTGCATTTTTCAACATGTATGGAGTACAACAACAATTCATATTTCTTGTCAGATTCATCTATAAAACATATCTACTGAAATAAACATGATGATCACATACTCCAAGTAGGACCAGAATTCTGGGAGTAATGTAATTAGAATAAACTCAATAAATCCCATACCGATTAGACTCTGCGAGTTAGAGTACTAATTCTCAACAGCAACATGAATCACAACATTATTTCAGAAATCAACAGTTATCAAATCGGTATATCAAAAACAAACGTAAACAGAGTAAATGTAAGAAAACTTATCAGTTTGGTGTCAGGTCGCCTTTCCACTTTTCTTAAAATTGAATTTTCCAGCCACCCTTGTGCAATGGGGAAAAAATTAGGTGCAAATGAATCCCGTGAGAACTGTGCAAACAGCAACAGGGTGTGGACACATCAGCACCGAAAAGTGACAAGTGCCCCCCAAAAAGTGTAAATCACTTTTCTGTACTGATGTGTCAGCCCCTCTGGTGCCATTTGCACAGTTCTCACGAGATATATTTTCACGTAATCCAAGCCCGCGTGCAATAGGCTGAATTGGCATCCACCTCTAGGAAAGACACCAAGGTCTACTACCACAAAAAATTAGGTGAGAATGAATCTTGTGAGAACTGTAAAAACGGCATCTGGGTGTGGACACATCAGCACGGAAAAGTGATAAGTGCCCCTCAAAAAGTGCAAATCACTTTTTGGTACTGATGCATCAACCCCTCTGGTGCCGTTTTCAGGGTTCTCACAAGATTCGTTTGCACATAATCCAAGCCCGTCTACTACTAGTGTCCTGCACAACATCAAAGAGTGTTAGGACGGCTCTGACGGTCCTCTAGTGTATAAGTCCAAAATCTGAAGAGAACGTGAAGAAAGTCAAAAAATCACTGGTTGTTTTCTCTCTCTGAGAGATCATAGCATGTATGCTACCGCAACCTAAAAACCCATCATCACTAGAGTGAATTCGCAGCCCCCACCTATGCATGTATTTCTTCCAATTAAAGTGGAAACCCATGATTCACCAGACCATACATTGGGTTTCTTGCCCTACGTATGGGAGGGAGTTAAGGCACATTAAACCACATTCAGAATAATGATAAATATAAATATAATTATAATAATGTTTAAAATTCACTCACACTTCTATCACAAGAATCAGTTTTGAATCTTATCATTGCTTATCAAATATCACAACTTGGTCCCCTTATATTCGAATGTTAGATCTCCAACACATTAGAATGGGTAAGAAGTAGGTCAAGGGATAAAATTTCTCCTTTCTCCTTTGTCTTCATTTTTACTGTTACAATTATAACTAAAATTGGATATGGTGTTCCCCTGAGTGCTTCTCACACACCAAGAATACGAGAAATCAAACTCGCACTAGAGATGAGTGGGAGAAATGGCTCGCACCAAAGATGGGTTAGAGATAGACCGCAATGAGATCAGTGATGGTTGAATGGGTTTGGGCACTATAACTTTGCAATATGATTCATGGTCAGAGTACTCTCCCTTTGGCAAAGGGTTTCCAACCCAATTGAACTCCTTGAAAAATGGCTTCAAGATTGTCTAAAGCATCAACTATTGCCATTGTACTTTCATTGCTTGGTACCTTCATCTAGGGGGTTTTAATGAACCGAGTTGAGCCAAACTTTACCCAGTTCTTTTCAGGCTCATCACATAAGGATTAGCCTCAGGCTCTCACGTTGAGGCTGTGGTGCTGGGCTCAAGTTTGGCTCATTACTATTTAGCTGAGCTGAGCTATGCTTGGGCTTAGTTTGGCTCGCAGAACTCAAGCTTACTGTTTCAGGCATGAATCCTAAGGCCCAATAGATCATGCATAAAAGGCTAAAGATATAGTTGCTTTAGATAGGCCCAACAATCCATACTTTCTAATTGTTTGCCTTTAGGTGACCAGGGTTAGCAGAGGTGATCTGTGCTGATCTACAAGCACCGGTGACCAGATCTGGGTTTCCTCTCCCCTCCGTCAAAACCTCCCTCCCTATCCCCTCCGTCAAACTCACCCACTCTCCCTTACGTCTGAACCTCCCCCCCCCCTTCCCCTCCGTCTAAACCCCCCCTATTCAACCCTCTCACCATTTTCACCTTTCTTTTTCACGTTTTTCTCTAACCCTATAGGGCGAGTCTTTCAAGCGAGGACCGGAAGAGCTATAGGCGAGACCCGCAAGTGAGATCCATCCTTGTATGCTCTGTGCCTGTTCTGCTGAAGTTTGTGGTTTCTCACGGTTTTTTTGCAGTGGCGTTGTTTGTTGTGTTCTCTTACGAAAGATATGCCCATTATTGTGCCCTTCTTCTCGAGGCTCTGCTCCCTTGTTGGAGCCATGAACATTTCAGTTCTCCCTCACCAGATCCACCCATAGCAGATCCTCCCTTCCCAAAACTCCATCTTTGTCTTTCAGCGACCAACCTTTTACCCATCAGCACACTCGCGACAAGTTGGAGCAGTTACTGTACAAATCACTTGTCCTGTCTCCATCGTTTGCCGTGCAAAAGGTGGTCGCATCTCATGCGTGGTTTACTGTGCTAACGGAGCATGCGTCTGGCTCTTCATTTAGACATCGTTTATTGTGCATATGACATATGTATCACTTGTATCGATGACTGTGTACCTCCTTTTGCATCGAGTGCGGAGTCTATATCAAGAAACCTATGCCATAGCCGTACTTCCCTTGTGCATATGACATATGTATCATTTGTATCGATGACCATGTACCTTGACTGCCTGATGATCAGAATATTCGGAGGAAATAAAGGAACTGAAGAGGATTTCTTTTTGTATACCTGACAAGCCAGTATTTGGTAGTTGGTTGAAGTAATTGTGTGCTTGGCAATGACAGTTCATTATAGGTTTTTAAAGGTTCATGTATGAAGATTAAGGATGATGGATAATGAAGGTGCCTTGGGAGCGTCCATGCTCTTCCTCAACAAGCCCTTGGTCTATCACGAGTCTTAAAATTGAAGTCAATTCTTGTGATATTTGCTTTTCGTATGTTTCTTCGAGTCTTGATGCATATTACAAATAAAAAAAAAAAACCATACTTTCAAATAAGTGTAATATATAAGTATATATACTATAATAAGTTATATCTATAAACATTTTACATAAATAAGACCCTTAACTAGCTGACCTTTTAATGAGTTGAGTCTTATACAGCTTGGCTCAAGCTCATTTAGTTAGATGAAACCAATTAGGGGCTCGGGCTGAGCTTAACAAGCTTCAAGCAAGACTGAAGCTCAGCTCATTAAGAGTCGAGTTAGCTCGGCTCATTGGCCATCCTATATCCGTCAATATTATTTTTTTGATAAAAAGATAGGGGAACTCAATAAGTAAGCAAAAGACTATAAAGGAAAAAAAGTAAAAGTAAAATAATAATAATAATAATAATAATAATAATAATATTTTAAATAGGAAAAGAAATAGTGAATTAGGGGAGATTCCATTCTCTTTTCCTACAAATAAGGACGTGATAAATGGTGTCTTGTACATTAGCCAGAGATCATTTTAACACTTTCTCTGTACCTTCAGCGAGTACAGGGACAACTACCGCTAACAAGGGGGAATACCCTTCTAGTGCTCTCATTGGTAGGAACCTACACTAGCCAGCTGCATTGGCCAAAGATTTCAGATCCTACTTTTAAAGATGAGTGATTTGGATGGGTTTTTAGGAACCTTCATAACTGAAGAAACCCTGTTCGAGGGAGGATTGTGTCCGTTCCCCTAAAAACCGTCTACCTTTGTTCGGTGTCAGGGGACGGACACATCAGCGTTGAAAAGTGATTTACACTTTTTTGTGGCAGGGTGCATATCACTTTTCAGTGCTAATCACTTTTCGACACTGATGTGTCTGCCCCTTGACACCAAACAAAGGTTAGCATTAGTTAAAGGAAATGGACACAATCCTCTTGGCTCCTATTCGATGAAGGACAATATGATGATTTAAGCTCACATGGCCATGACAAAATGAAGTTTCATGTTTCAAAGCGGAATTCTTGTAACCCTTTTACTGCAGTCAAACTGAAGCAACAGAGCATTTGGTGACATGTGGGAGAAAAAAGTGAAAAACACCCAGTATTGATTCATTTTTTATGCAAAGAGGATAAAAAACACTCCCCCTTAACTAATGCTAACCACCGCTCCGTATTAGGTGGTGGGCACATCAATGCTGAAAAGTGAAAATGCACCACCCAAAAAAATGTAAATCACTTCTTGATGCTGATGTGTCCACCCCCTGACAGGGTGTGACAGTTAGCGTTAGTTAGGGGAAGCGCTCATAAACCGATCCCTTTTTTTTATGATGGTTCAATTTTTTTGCCCATGTGTCACTGGATGTGTGGACATCGGTGTTCGGGAGGAATTCAGATTCCCCTACCTGCCTGTGGCTTTTGGGCTCATTCTTCAGTGCATGATGCTGGTGCATGAGAGGTTACTAACCCTTTTACAGAAGGGTTAGGCTTTTTTGGGAGTCGCCACTAACTTAGGGTTAACCGATGGAGTTAGACATTAGTTATCTTCTTCAGGTGAAGAGGAAAAGTCTAAACCTAGAGATTTAGGGGTTTGACTCTTAGTACTGGTCTAAGTTCTTGAAATTAAGGGTAAGTTATTTACTTGTATTTTAGGAAGGTGTTAGGTACCCCAAATACCTACCTTTTGAGGGCAGCTTCTCTCATTCATACATGTTTTAAATTATGCTAAAGTCCATGTTTTGTTAAATATAAAGTTATTGGTTTAGACCACCCCCGTGGTGTGATCATTACAATTGCACCTGAGATATAGTCCCAAGCTGTCTACATACCCAATCTTATATGGTTCAGTGTGATCTTATGGTTTTGTTAGGATCAAACTGTATGTAGTTCTAGGGGTTTGTTGTGTGTGTCAATCTCGGTAGTCAAGTACGTTTAACTGTAAGAGTGATGTAGGATAGATTCATTTTAGATTATTTGTATACTTACAGAGTACTCCACGCTACTGCAAAATGTAGACAAGTTAGCTAAATGGGGGTTAGGACTATGTTGTACCAATGTGTATGGTTTTGAGAACCTAATTGGGCTATGGCCAAGTCTCAAGGTCATTGGGTCATGAACCATTGTGACATGACCCTAAGGTAAGGTGAAGACCGTAAAAGGTCGGGATGGGTTGAAATGTAGTGAACGGGTAGGTTGACTAGACTCGATCATGCTGACGTAGCAACCACTACTCAAGTGTTGTCTCCTAGGTAAAGTTTGGGCATTTGATACACTTGAAAATTACAAGTGTATAATCAACCGTACTATGATAATTGGGAAAGTTGAAAGTGATAATTGTAATGAAGGTATCCTAAATTATGTCTATAGAATGGATTGATTTGAAGCTGGGTTTCATTTGGCTTTCACAGGTCTAACACCTGAAATTCATCCTAACGCCTGTAAATAGGGCCCACAAAGGTGCCTAAACATGTGGATGAATCTCGAGATGTTAGTTTCCTGTGTATAGGCTTTAGAGAAGGCCATGGTTCATTGGGGTGGGTCCCAAATCCCAACACCTAAATTTCTCCAATGCCTACATTTCCTGTCAACACTTGAATTTTAATTGATTAAAAATCAGGTGTCGGGTTCTGACACTCTATACTTCGTGGGGCATATCTCTGTCCACAAAATTTATAATTAAACGTGGTTGGTCAATTTGGAAAGCTGAGAGAGAGATCTTTCTAACTATATATAATAAGCCTATACTTGGTCTGACACCAGTTTTCCAAACGGACACTTGTTTTCCAATGCCTATTTTCCAAAAAACAGGTGTTTGGTTTAGATAGCCTGCACTCCAGAGGGCATATCTCTCTCCAAAAATTCAAATTTGGATGTGGTTGGTCAATTTGGAAAGTTGAGAGAGATCTTTTTGGCAATATATAATAAGCCTATACTTTTCTAATGCTTGCTTTCCCATATGCTAGTTTTCTAACCAATGCTTATTTTCTATTAGAATAAAAAACAAGTGTTGGGTTGAACATTCTATGTTCCAGAGGGCATATCTCTTTAGAAAATTGAGATTTGGGTGTGGTTGGTTAATTTGGAAAGCTGAGAGAAAGAGCTTTCCAAAAATATATAATAAACCTATATGTTTCTAATTCTTTCTTGCCCATATGTCAGGTTTTCTACCAACACTTGTTTTTTAACAGAATAAAAAACATGCGTTGGGTTGAATAGTCTATGTTCGAGAGGGCATATCTCTCTCAAAAAAATTCAGATTTGAGTGTGGTTGGTCAATTTGGAAAGCTGAGAGAGAGAAATTTACAACCATATATAACAATTCCATACTTGGTCTGACACTTGATTTCCATACGCTAGTTTTTCCAACGCCTGTTTTTTAATTCACTTAAAAAATAAGCGTTAGGCCTGCGAGAAAAATCCAGCAAGCCTTTTACAACCATTTGGACCCCTTAGGAGTATCAAAAAATTTTAAAATTTGGTATGCTAGTAGGCAGTACATATATGAACAACATATAAAAAATTTGACTTGAGATCACACTTAGAAAATTCACAATAAAATCAGCAAATATTCCCCGAAATTGGGTCTCAAAAGACCCATTTTTTAGGGTATGTTTAGGGGGCCATTTGAAGGCCTTCCTCAACATAAAAAATCACCAAATTAAATAAAAAACTACCTTTATATGTCTATTACAACATATTTAAAATTTAGCTCAAGAGGCCTTACACAAAAATAAAACAAAATTTGGCAATAAAATTGATTGAAAATAAGAGCAAGATAGAGGTTGTGGAGCCTCTACCTTGTACCCGATTTTGAGCAGAGCTCAAGCATAAATTGAACAGCATAATAATTGCTAAATGTTGTGAATTGAAGTCTAGAACATGAAAAGGGGCTGGGGTTAGGCTTACCTTGCCAAGGGTTGGGG
>JAOXJP010210627.1:0-11881 GCA_025762735.1 Platanus orientalis
CTCTTTTCAAATTTTAATCTTGGATATTTTTTAGATGCCTTGATTTGGAAAATGAGATTTGAGAATAGGGAATTTAGGTGTAACATGGGGAAATTGCTTGGGTTAACCTTTCTGCTTCTTGACGTGGTTATGTTAGGATCTGAATCAATTAGAATGTGTCTAAGTGACATAATTACAATTGGTTTCTGATACATTGTGAGTTGGTATGTCAGTGAAACCAATTTGATTTCCTCCTATACAATTGCTATAATAGATCGTTTTTTATGGGGATCTTATATTCTATCTATTTTTACTTGGTATCTGCTAAAAGGTCTGGATCTGCAATTGTCTAGAAAGATTTCTGTCTGTGCTTGTGTACAGCTGCAGCCTTCCACTTGAGTATAATCAACATTTTTCTTGTCTCACAACAAGTTAACAAGGAGTGATATGCCATGAGTTTGCTTGGATCTTCAGATATTTGAGGGGTATCAAATTGTAGGTTATCAGGTTGGTTTAAGTTTTTCTCTGGCTTTCCCTATTGATAGAATTTTTTCTGCTAAAAAAAATTCAATATCTTCCTGATTGGTCTGGCCACGCCTTGTTAATTTGTTTAAGGGGAGATTCTTTACGGTCTTTGGATCAGATGGTATGTGTCCATCCATTTGGTGTTATGTAATCCTTAAAAAATCCCAGCAAGGCCTCCCTTTCGTTTTATTATTATTATTTTTTTAGTTGAAGTAATTATAAGAAGCTTTTCGGCAAGAGTGTAGTTGTCTTCCTAAATTTTAGTCCTTAGGACGTAATTTACTTTTAGTTTAGATGGTTTAAATATTGGAAAAGAGAGGGGGGGGTATAAAGCTGGGCAGCAGCCTGGGAAGGGTTATCTCAGTTGGGCTGCAACCTAGTAGAGGATTTCTCTCACTTTCTCCTTGACCAAGTCAGCACATTTCTTCCAAAGACCATTCCTTTCAGAGAACTTAATTTCATGGAAAGGTTTCTCTTGGAGTTTGAATAGAATTAAGAAGTTCTTTACTTATTTATTTTAAAAATTGGAAAATCAGCATTGTAAAGGCTATTTAAAGCCGTGGGATGTATGGACTAAGAGAATAAGAAGAATATTGATTTTTCTGAATTATAGTTGGTGCTTTCTTTCATCTTCTTTATGGTTGGTGTTGTGGAAAACCCTAATAGCAGTTGGAGCTGTTATTAGATCCTCAATTGGTTATAGCTGATTAATTTTGCTCCTTTTCTTCTTATTTTCCTGATTTTTTCTTTATTTGATCTCAAACTACTTTGAAGGGGAGTTGCTGGATGTGTGAAGTTGCAGTCCTCCAAGTCAACCGATTTATTATCAATTAAGTTTTGTGTGGTTGAGATTTTGCTCAAGCTTGAATATTCTGCTGTGCTGAGTATCTGCTAAAACCACCAAGTTTATTTAATTAGTTGAAGGGGTTAAAGATCCTGCTTTTATCTAAAACTTTAAGAAAAGATGGTACATGTATAGAACAACTTTACACTCAATGGTTTACCAACCCCAACTAGGGTTTCCAGCTTAGCTGATCAGGCTGATTCTGGACCATTCTTTGGTCTATTGATTAATTTCTGATTTATTTTGGAAAACCCTACTGAATCATGTGGTGTGAAAAAACCCTAAGTGTTCAATTAGTTTTAAATTTAAGCCCATTACCTGCAGGATTTCACAACCATAGAGGTTGTACTGCGTCAATGGTATCAGTAAACCTTTTCGTGCTGAGTATTAAATTCTACAGATAATTTTACAGCAAGATGGTAACTAATGTTGAGCTAAATTCTATGTTTGAGTGGGGACCCATTGAACAACCATGGGAAGACTTGAGAATGAGTTGGATTCAATAATAGGTTGCAAAAATATTGCAGCAACTCCATGAATTCGCCTTACCTTTGGGGATCGATATCCATTTTCTAGAGTTGAACCCCCTCATGCGCCTCTTTAGGGTAATCAGAAGATAGTTGTAATACTCAAACCAGTGAATAAACACATGGGTGTTCAGGTGTTTTACTAACTACTGAAGATCTGTCCGATTAACCATGCCGGTGAAGAAGATCTGTCTGAATGAATCCAAGACTTTCAACATAGAGGCTGACTGGGTTGGGAAGGAGAAAATCATTCGGATTATTGAGAGGGGTGTTGGGTATGAGCCTAGGGTTTCTTTTTGAGCTAGAAATGCTGGTTGGGTGGCAGAATGTTTTTCGGAAGCGATGTCTTTGCCTTGGAGAATCGTTTGATTCGTTCGCGGAAGGAAGGTTTGAAGGTTGTTCTATTTCGTCGTCGTGAAAATGTGTGAGGTAAATATGTGCAGCTGTCGGTGGTGGACAAGTCAGGGAAAGAAAAATGGGTGTTAGTCCTTGCGGGTAGTAATACGCTTGGTTGGGGAAATATCTGCTCGTGTCTATTGCAGGCAGCGGAGTCGGAGATGATGATAGCAGCCGTTCGACCTTTGGGGTCTTTTAATCCTTTGAATCACTCCCATCCCCCTCGCCAAGAGGGAGATGATCTGCTTGCCAAGTCTCCTGATAAGAGGTTTAATAAGGATGCTCCAAGGATCGGTGGTGAGATAATCTCGGTGGAAGAAAAGTTGGGCATTAAATTGATTTATGGCTTGGAGTTTTCTTTTGGTTTATGGGAGAAAAATGTGCTATGCAGGAAGAAAGGAGGCAAGCCTAACTAGGAGGCTGATTGTGGTCGGATTAAGGCCATTATGAACTCCAGATGGCTATTTTGGAGTAAATTATCTCATGACTGTTGAAACTTGTTCCTAGAGTCCGAGGCCAATCTGTGAATTTTATTAGGAGGGGCTGAAGGAGGTTGGTTAGAACTTCGAAGGTGGTCTCCGGAGGTGCATCAGGGTGGCCTAGAATCGTGAAAGAGATTGATCGTTGTTAAGGGCCTTCCTCTACATCTCTGGATTGCAGGTTACTTCAGGGTAATTGGAGGTCTGTGCAGATTCTTCATCTTTGTGGATGAAGCTATGAGGAGGTTAGATGATTGTGAGGTGGCGAGGGTGTGGGTCTGTGGAGGATCTTTGGATATAATTCCCCGGATCATTTCTCTCTTTGATAGGGGGAAGGAGATCAGACTGGAGATTTATTTGGGAGGAAAGGAGTAGGTTGGTGGCTAGCTGCCGGTGACAAATATGGAGCGCTTGGATGGTGAACCCCGATTCCAATTTCAAAATCTCAAAGGGGGACAGGCTGGCCTGTAAGGACTGTTGGTTGTACAGACAATCGTGGGGATGGAGTGGTGACGTAGTTGTCCAATGTGGCCCAAAACCAGAAACCGGTTATGGTTTTTCCTTTTGACGGGAGGCTGGATGGTGGAAAAGTGGAGGTACGAAGGGAGAGAGGGGGTTTTAAGCCTCAATCGACAAAAGTGTGGGTAATAAAGTCATTTTCTAAGGAAGGTAAGACTGATGGGGCTGGAGAGGGGGAAAATGGAGAAAATGGGAGCTCTTCGGGGAGGAACAAGTTTAAGGAGGGGCAACTAGTGGATGGTCGATGTACTGAAGGGGCTTGTGGTGAATTTGAAAATTAGGAGGGGTAGACTGATATAGTTAGGGAGGCGGAAGGATCTAGTCTAAATTACGAATATTAGAAGGGGTTGGGAGTAAACCCTGTTTAGGTGGAAGGGCCTCTTAGGTATTTTGAAAATCCGAAGGGGTCGGGCATAAACCCTACCTTGGCGGAAGGGCCTCCCAAGATTATTAGAAATCGGGAGGGATTAGGAGCAAACCCTGTCTTGGCGGAAGGTTTTATTGAAAAATCCTTAAACCGAAAGGAAAAGGCGGAAGGGCATCGGCAAGGTTGTGTTTCTCAGTTGCTTGCTTGGTTAAAGGGGATGGGGGATTTTGAGTCAGGAATGGCCGAGAGGGGTTTAGATGGTTTGCGGGAGGAGTCTTCTCTAATGGTCGAAGTTGGCGAAGGGAAACAAGCAGCGGCGACTGTGACAGGGGTAGTTCTGGGGGAAAATCATTGTAGGCAATCATGGTCTCCTTCTCTGGCGACGGGTTCTGGGGAGGGGATGGACTCTATTCCTACCCTTTCTATTTTGCCCAATGTGCAGGGGACTTACTGGAGAAATATGCATTCCAAGTACGTGGAAGGTTGTCTTTTAGGGAGACTGGAGGGGCTGTTGGTTTGGGACCTATGACGCGTTTAGGTGGGGGTATGTGTGATGCCGACCAACTTTTTCAAATAGGGGATTCTGGTTACTCCTTAAGGTTGTGCGGATTGGATCCTATTAAGACCAACTTGGGGGAGAATGCTGATTCTGAATGGAGCCTGCCTCTGAGGGATAGAGAGCAACAGAGCGACAAGGAGGAAGGAAACCGAGCAAGATTTCTTGTTTTGCCTTCAAACGACGTGCCGGGAAGTGTGGGCTTTTAAAGCTTAATTGGGGAGTCAATGAAACTTGATAATGAGAGGCAAATGGCATTGGTGGCTTGGGCTGATCAGGAATTGGATGAGACACCAATAATGTTAGTATTTGAATGGGTTCTTCAAAAAGTTGAAGAAGTAAGTCAGGTTTTAGGCCTGTCATTTGAGGGTTTGGAATCACTTGCGTGGAAGCTGTTTGTAGAGTTGGAGAAAAGGGAGATGGCCTGACCAAGAAGTGGGAACCCTAATTCAAAGGCGAGGAAGGAGAGGATCCGTGGCGAGGTTAAGAACCTCAGGTGGGGATTATCTTATGATAGAAGGGAGGCTAAGGATGGGGAGGAGCTTGGTTGAAAGACTCGTGGGTACTGTGGAGTTTCCTCATGAAGTGCTCTTATCATTTCATGGAAAGTAAGAGACTTGGGAACCAGGACAGAAGATGACAAGTCAAAGATTTGGTTGTAAACAATAAGCTAGACATTGTAATCTTGCAAGAAACAAAACTTATGAGGGTTTTGATTGAAGTCATCAGAAGTGTTTGCTCTTTCGAGAACCTTGGTTGGACTTACTTACCTTCTACTGGGGCTGTGGGTGGAGTTTTGATGATCTGGAACTCGGAGGTGGTGGAAGAGGAAATGGTGTGGGTGGATAATTTTTTAGTGACTGTTGTGGGGGCAATCGAGGGAGAGGAACAAAAATGGATGGTGACGGGGGTATACGGACCATCGGGGGAGACTCTCTTGATGTTTATCTTGATGAGTTGGAAAGAATCAAAAGTCGCAAGGAGCTGCCTTGGTGTTTAGGGGGTGCTTTCGATGAGGTCCTCTTCCTTGAAGAGCGAAACAGGGCAACGAGAAGGTCAAGGAGAATAGACATTTTCAAGGATTTTGTAGACCAAAATGAGTTAATGGATGTTCATTTGATGGGTGTCAGGTTTACTTGGTCGGATTTTCAAGATAGACCAGCTTTGATCAAGCTGGATAGATTTCTTGTGTCAACGGATTGGGATGACTACTTCTCGCCGCTAAGTGCTCTTGTTCTTCCTCGACTCAGGTCTAATCATACCCCAATAATATTAAAAGGAGGGGAGGAGATTAGAAGGGCGGGCCTATATTCTTTCAGATTTTAGAACATGTGGTTGCTCCAGCCTGGCTTTATGGATCTAATTCGAGGGTGGTGGGATGAGATGGAAGTGTGGGGCCCCCAGGCCAGAGGTTTCGCCTGAAGCTGGGAGGGATTCAAGAGAAATTGCGGGTGTGGAATAGGGATGTTTTTGGAGATATAGCGAGATAGAAAGGTTCTTGTTGGGAGGAGATTTAGAAGTTTGACAGACTGAAGAAGGAGGCAGTGTTAAATGAGGAAAACAAATTGGCTAGAAAAAATGCAAAATTGGAGTTTGATAGGATTCTTGAGATGGAAGAGGTGATGTGGTGTCAGAAATCGAGGGTGCAATGGTTAAAAGAAGGGGATAGTAACACATAATTTTTTCATAGATGGCTAATGCGAGGAGGAATGTGAATGAGATCTATAATCTCTGGGTTGGGAGAGAGAGGGCGTCAAATGAGGAAGTCATTAATTGGCATGTGGAAGAGTTCTTCCAGAAGCAGTACTCTGAGGAGAGGCCCTATTGGCCGAAAGTGGATGGTCTTATTTTGCCTAGTTTGCGGGAGGGTCAGGCATAATGGTTGGAGAGACCGTTTGATGAGGAAGAGGTTAAGAAGGCCATGTGGATGCTAGATGGTGACAAGGTAATGGCTTCTCCCTTGCTTTTTGTAAGGCGTGTTGGGATGTGATTCGGAGGGATCTGATGTTGGTTATGAAGAACTTCTTTGAAAGGGGCTTTCTTGACAAAGGGAGTAATGCCATTTATATTTCCTTGATTCCTAAGAAGGAAGGTGCAGAACAATTATCAGAATTTAAACCCATTAGTTTGGTGGGAAGTACTTATAGGATTATTTCCAAATGCCTGACTCTTCGTCTTATTGAGGTGCTTCCAAGGATTATGCTCAAGGAACAATGTGCTTTCTTGAAAGTTAGATCCATGGTGGATGGGGTTCTCTGTGCTAATGAATGCAT
Organism: Platanus orientalis; assembly: GCA_025762735.1. NCBI lineage: Eukaryota > Viridiplantae > Streptophyta > Magnoliopsida > Proteales > Platanaceae > Platanus > Platanus orientalis. Next base: position 6,466 of record JAOXJP010210627.1, read on the forward strand.
TGATGCTTGCCAGAGGGAAGGGAAGTCGGGGGTGGTTTGCAAATTGGATTTTGAAAAGGCCTATGATCATGTTAATTGCGATTTCTTGATGTATGTGTTAAGGAGATGTGGCTTTGGAGTTCGTTGGACGGAGTAGATTTGGAAGTGTGTCAGCTTGGCTTTGTTCTCAGTTATGATTAATGGTGTGCCAAAGGGCCATTTTGGATGTAGTAAGGGTTTACACCAGGTTGACCCTCTATCCTCGCTGTTGTTTATTCTTGTGACTGGTATGTTGGGTGGTTTGCTTGGGAGGGCGGCAGAGGTTGGCATGTTTGAAGGCTTCTCTCTGGGTAATGGGAAAGTTAAGGCTTTAGTTCGCAGATGAGACAATCATTTTTTGTGACAATTCTCAGCGTTAGATTAGAATGCTTCGGTGTGTGTTAAGGTGCTTTGAAGTGGTATCGGGACTTCATCTTAATTTTACAAAAACTTCCTTGATTGCTGTAGGGGTGGTTCCGAACTTGGATTAGTTGGCGGCTGACTTGGGATGTTGGATGGGCTCTCTTCCATCTACTTATTTAGGGATGCCTCTTGGGGTCACGTACAAGCAAAAAGAAGTTTGGGCTCTGGTTGTTGACCACATGAGGTAGTGTTTGGCATGTTGGAAAACTCCATATCTTTCCAAGGGTGGAAGGCTCACTTTGATCAAAGCTTCTCTGGCCAGTATGCCAACTTATTATCTCTCTCTTTTTGTGGCCTCGAAAGATATTTGTAATTCTATGGAAAAGCTTCAGAGGGATTTTCTTTGGAGAGGGGGGAGAGAGGAAAGTGGAATTCATTCGGTGGCCTGGGATAGGGTATGCATTCCGAAGAGGATGGGTGGTTGTGGTCTTCGTAGTTTACATCTTATTAATTAGGCTTTGCTTTGTAAATGGCTTTGGAGGTTTGGGGAGGAGGCAGGGAGTCTCTGGAGGTGTGTGGTGGCTACGAAGTATGGGGCCTCAAATGATTGGTTCCCATCTTTTCCTTGGGGACTTATGATTGCAGCCCTTGGAGGGGGATTGTAAACTACCTTCCTTTGTTTAGGCGTGGTCTAAGCTATGAGGTGGGAGATGGGAAGTGCATCAAATTTTGGGATGATGTGTGGTGTGGAGAAAGACCTTTGAGGGAGGAGTTCCTAGATATTTTTGCTTTGGCAACGGATCCTAGCTTGATGGTGGCTGTGAACATGGTAATCCGAGGAGAGGAAGTAGTGTGGCAGCTGAACCTTAGGAGGGATGCTTTTGATTGGGAAATCCCTAGAGTGGTCCAGATGCTCCAACGTTTACAAGGAGTCTGGATTCTCTCTGGTGAGGTGGATCGCCGGGTGTGGAGGAGAGGAGCGGAGGGGTGTTTCTCGGTTAGATCATGTTATGAGCACGTGGTTGATGTGGTGGAAGTGTCGGGCCTTTGGAAGGCCATGTGGTACAATGTCGTTCCCCTAAGGGCTCAATTCTTTTTATGGATAACGACTCTTGAGAAGATATCAACCATGAATATGTTGCAACGAAAAGGCTTTTACTTGCCCAACATTTGTTCTTCTATGTTACTGAGATGCCGAATCATTATCTCATCTTTTGATCCATTGCCCATTTTCCTAGGAAGTGTTGTGCGGTATAGCAAGAGACTTTGGTGTTGTTTTTGTTGCTCCCTCGAATCTTTCAGCTTTATTCCAGGCGTGGAATGTGACAGCGTTTTCTAGGCTGGGTAGAAGGGTTTGGAAGTTAGTCCCGGCTGCGATTTGTTGGTCTCTTTGGTAGGAGAGAAACAACCGGGTTTTTAGGGGCTATTCGGAACCGGCATATCAGGCACGTAAAAGGGTGAAGGAGCTGATTATTTTTTGGGCGAGACGGTGCAAAGGAGATGAGGGCATTCCCAATGGGGCGCTGGCTAGGGATTGGACAAACATTATTGGGTGTCGCTAAAGCAGCTGTGGTTCGTTTGTGTGGTGTTTGTATCCGGGATTCCGTCCCTGCTTTGTTTCTTTTTTCGTTTTTTGGCCTTTTGGGGATCGCTCATCCCCCCCTTGTTTTGTTAGCTTTTCCCCCCTAGTTATCTTTTAATAAAATCTTTTTTCTCATAAAATAAAAAAGTGAAGGGAAGAAACCATGGGCTGATGTTGGAAGTACTTTGCCAACTCTGGTTGATTTCTCTCTCAAAACACCTCAGTTTTTTGAGGGTGATTACAGTATTAATGTTGAATTTTAGATTTTATTTGGGAAGGGGATACTGCTTGCTTCTGTGATTGGATGAGTAATGTTGAAAGCATTTCAGTCATAAATCTCTTTTGTAAGACAAATAAAAGAAGAGATGATTACTACTCACCTTGAAGGCTTAGCTAGCACCTGGTGGGAAGACCAAGTAAGAAAATGGAGCTCTAGAGGTATGGAGCCCAGTACTTCATAAATCCTGATGAAGGAGGCCATGAGAACTAAATTTATGCCTCTCCATTACAGATAGAATTATTTACTGGTTGTATGACAGGGATACAGGATGTAGATTCTTACACCAAAGATTTCCATAAATTATCCTTGATATCCAAATTTGAAGAATTGGAAGCCCAGTGTGTTGTTCAATGTTTAAATGGGTTAAAATCAGGAATTCGCCATGACTTCACCCTTTTAAACTTTGTATGTGTAAATGAGGCTTTATTCACATACTCGGAGGTCAGAGCAGAAGATGAAATACATGTGGGCACAATTTGATTATAAACCTAATCCAGCAGAGGTTCCAAAACCTGTTCCATAAGTCAAGCATGTTCCCCTAGAAGCTGGGCATTACATGTTTCATTTGGGGAGGGGGAACGGGCATTTCTCATCTATATATCCACAAACAGTCCCTTGCCTTTGACCAAACAACTCCACAGCAGTATATGCAGGACAAGGTACTAGATGCAATTCCTTGACCTACTTTCATGGAGCTTCATTTATAACTGTCTCTAGATCTGGAAAGTCAAGAAGAGGGAGACATCCTGTAAATGCCATTATCTATCATTCACACAAAGAAGAAGCCTTGATCGAAGGCTAAAGCACAACCTACACTTCAACTGAATTTTTTCACACTGTGGATGACGGTACAATGGAGGTTTTGGGATTCCAGCACTCTTGATAGTAGGTAGCAGCTCATCTGCCAATCTAATCTCTTATAGGGTAGTGAATTTATTGAAATTTGATGAAATTGAGAACAATCATCCTGTCACCATCTGTGCCTTCACTTTAGGTTATTCACTTATCCGGAGCTCCTTTATGATGCATATGTAACATTCATTCTGGGTACTTTATATAATACTACTATATGCTATGTCAACCAGTTTGCATATTTGACCTTCTAGGGAGTGCATAGCAATTGCAAACAAGGGGCAATTTGATGCTGAACAAAATTCCATTCTTATCTGACAACTTGACTGTACCATCCGCCTCCTGTCGCATCCACTAGTTTACTTGTTGATTTGACAGCAAACATGGGGTAGTTGTGGATCACTTGATACCAGCATCATCATATTTTAGATCATCATCATGTAGTTCTAGGATGAAATGATGCAGGTACTTTTGTCGAGTTTAGGAAGCAAATTTTGTTGCTTCGTAAGTGCTGGAAAGGGTTGGGATGAACAATGGTAGACACATAGAGTTCAGTCCCTTGGTTCTTCTTTATATAAAAGTTCATTAGGTAGTTTAACTTCAATTTTGGAGATTTTACAGCAGGGATAGGGTTGTCATTCTAAAATTTTAGTCCATAGATTGTAATATATTATTATTATTATTATTAAATGTAGTAAATGGGGGTATACGGCTGGGTGGCGGCCTAGTAGAGGATTTCTCTCACTTTCTTCTTGACCCAAGTCAACAAAAGTTCAACTTGGATAAGGTTTCTATTTCCTTTCTCTTGTAGGAAAAGTCATATCGTGACTTCTAAATTATTTCAAAGACCATTTATATAGGAGAACTTAATTAAGGAAAGGTTTCTCTTAGAGTTTGAGTAGGATTAGGAAGTTCTTTTTTATTTTTTCTTTTAAATTGGAAATTTAGCAATGTATAGGCTATAAAGACATGGCCACATGGGATGTATGAACTAAGAGAATAAAGAAGACTACTGATTTTTCTGAATTGTTCTTGGTGCTTCCTTCCATCTTATAGTTGTTGTGGGAAACCCTAATAGCTGTTGGAGTTATAAGATCCTTAATCAGTTTTAGCTGATTAGTTTCTCTCCATTTGATATGGAATGTAATAGAGAACAATAGAAAACAAACCTAGAAATACAATTTATTGGTTTTCGGGTCAGGGGAAAAATGGTAATTTTGGTAGATATTTGGAAAATTATGAAAATACCCCTCACATGCGTCAAATTTTTTCAAAACTTTCCAGATCAGCAAGGCAGATTTTTAGGGGTCTACGGTTAAAATTTCAAGTGACTTGGACCAGTCTATCTATGTAAACATAAAAAACCCCAAAATCTTGAAGGTCCTTTAATGGATGTTTAACAGAAAGAACAAAGAATCTTTTCAAATTAAGGAGGATGGAAGAGGGGAATCTGTGGGGAGGTTGAGGGATTTTGTAGAGTACCTGAAGGGGAACATAACCCTACTAAAGAACCAAAGAAAGGGGTACTCCATACAGGGATGATTTTTAACAAAATCTGTCCAGAAATTTTCATAAAGAAAACAAGAGTGATCATCAAGTATATAACATAATTTGAATCTGCCAGTTATTAACAATAATAGCTGGAGAGAATGATAAGAAAAAAAAGGAATCGAAATACCTGGGAATATCAAGATCTATGCTTCCAATAGGGACCTATGAATGGCTGATGGTGTTGAAAGCCTTCAAATCGTGTGCAGTACTTCTGTTTTGCAGCACTCCAAATAATGTCGTTTGATGATGATAAAGGCTGCATGGTAATGGAATTATAGGGATAACATATAACAAGAAAATAAGGGGATGGAGAGAAAGAGAAGTTGTGATTGGAAATAGAGAGGATATAGGAGAAGACTAAAGTGGGTGATGAGGATGATGTGTGAGGAGGGAAAGAGAAGAGAGAAGGAGAAGAGAAATTACGTATCTCACGACACCTATGTGAGAAAGGAAAACCCCACTCATGGGACTTGAGAATCTCAATCTTTATTTCATAAACTTCAATGAGAAGATATGGGGGTGGGGCTGCCTTTAAATAGGCTAGCGTCCAAAAGAAAATAGATACTTTCTTAAAAGAAGTAACTTTTAAAAATCTAAGAGTCTTGCTAACCAAACTTTCCCTAAACTCTTTAAGACTTTTAAAAATTTACTTTCTAAATTTAAAACTTCTAAAAACTTATGGGCACATGGGCTGTTGACTAGTACTCTTTGTGGGGCCCATTTGTTGAATATGGCAACCTACTAAAGGACAAACAACATGTAGAGACAAC
>JAOXJP010210648.1:0-11880 GCA_025762735.1 Platanus orientalis
GTTTAGGAACCCATTGGACCAAGTTAGAAGTGTAAGACCCAAGTTGGGCCTCAAACCTGTCAAGTTCAAAAGTTATCCTAATTTTGCATTCGAGATGCCTTTGCAGGCCCACTAACACCAATCCTAAGAGAATTAGAGGTCATTCTATACCTTGATGAAAATATTTGAGTCTACTTTCCAACAAAATAAATGGTGTGTAATTTTGAGTCTTCTAAAAGAAGCTATGATAATTTTCTCATAAGGTGTCGTGCTGTCAGGCCCACGGATTTGGGGTAACTTCCCAGACCCACTGACACCAATTCCAAGTGAATTAGGGGGTGATCCATACCATGTTGAAAATCTCTTGAAGTCTAGTTTCAAACATAGTAAATGTAGTTCTATTTTGAGTTATATAGCAAAAGTTATCATCATTTTAATGCAAACGGGTAAAAGCTGATGAAACCTGTTTAGATCAATCCATCACTTAAAAGTTTGATCCAAACTTAGTGAATCGATCTAGGACTTCTCTGGTCTCAAAAAATTACACAAAAATGTGTTGGATCGATCCAAGATTTCAGATCGATCAAAAATGACCTAGATTACACTTTTGAGGCAAAATCAATTTTTCTTCATTTTAAGGAGTATGAGACCCTCCCAACTCGATCCAAAACCCTATAAATATGTTATTGAAACCCTAATGAACTCATTTTACACTAAAAAAGAAAGAGTTAAAAAAGTTTAGAGAATTTGGGAGCTAAGTGTGGGAGTTCTTCCCTACTTGGGTAAGTTTTTCTAATTTTGAAAATATACTAAAGTAGGCATTTTTCTTCCTAGATCTAGCTTAAGTAAGCATGAATTTCTATTTATTTATCTAGGTTTAAATATTCTAACTATGAAATGCTTTGGTTGCTCCTCGAGGAAGGAGGGGTTGACAAAGACAAATGGATTTTGGAGGAGGATCCTCTTGTGCATTGAAGGTTTGAGCTTTTGGTGAGTGGATATGTTGTTTATGCTACTTTCCCTTCCTAGGTTCATAAAAAATGATTATATCCTATGTTTGCAAAGATTTGTGATTTAATCTCTATGAAAAATAGATTATGTGAGTAGATATGTTGTTTATGCTACACATTTTCTTTCTTAGGTTCTTACAAATGTGTTTCTACTCTATGTTTGCTAAGATTTATGGATTTAATCTCTATGGGAATGGTTTGTGAGTGGATATGCATTTTATGCACACTTGCTTTTTCTAGGATGTTAGATTTGATGGTTGAAAGTTTGTTTTGGTTGATTCATCTCTATTTATTCTTGAATAGGTTGATTTCTTGATAATGAATCATAGTTTCATGATGTGAGCATGATAGTTGGTAATTTTCTTATTAGATTCTTTGATCTCTTAGGTTATGGAGTTATGATTTTGTGAATGGAGCTTTGTGGAAGGGATTGGATGGTCTCTTTTTCATGTGATAAAGTTTGAGAACTTAATTCACTTGTGTTTTAGGGTGTGAAATGTTTATTATGGTTAAGATTGGGTTTTTCCTTTGATTTCCTTTAAATTCCTTAATTCTTGCATTTTACATGTTTGATAAAATGTCTTTTACAGATTTTTTATGTTGTTTACATGTTCTTGGATGCATTTGGATTCCTTGCATGAACTTATTGTACTCTTTGGTGACTTCCATTATATATATATATTGGTCGTTAGCAATTTATAATATTCTATGGATTCCCATGATAGGACCTTAGAATTCATGTGTTAATACATTGGGGTTACATCATTTGAGAGTTTTTTGTGGCATAAGGAGGATGTCCTTAGCATGGTTTACTTCAATGTTTCCAAAGGACTTTTCACTTGGGTTTTTTTAATAAGTTTTAGGAGAATGTGGGTTATTTGATCATGTCATTTGTAACATTTAGCATGAAATGGTTTCATTAGCATGAACATCAAAATGTCTTGGGTTGGCTATAAGTATTTATATTTCCATGTTAGTGTCGGGTTCTTATATGTGATTTATCTCTTTGGTTTTAAAGCTATTTATGGGTTAGTACACATGAATATCTTTCACATAACATATTTATGCATAAGTTATTTTACTAATACATAAGTATGAATTTGGTATTGGTTTTGGAAATAGGTAATTGGAATGATATACCCCTAAGTGGGATGATGCATGAGTGATGACCACCATTAGGCGAATGGACTATATATTTATCCAATGACTGTCATTTAGTGAAGGGACACTAGTTGTCCAGTGGTGACCACCATTAGGTGAAAAGGCTGTATACTTACCAAGTGACTGCTATTTGGCGAAGGGACACCAGTTATCCAGAGCACCATTAGGAGAATGATCTATATACTTGTCCAGTGAAGACCGCTATTTAACAAAGGGACACCAGTTGCCCAGTGATCACCATTAGACGAAGGGGCTATATACTTGTTTAGTGATGACTTTCAATTGGCGAATGGACACTAGTTATCCAATGATGACCGCCCTTAGGTGAAAGAGCTATATACTTTCCTAGTGATTTTAGGTACCCGATCACCGAGTCACATTAATAGGTGAAGACAACCCTAGTGGCCCAACTCTTGGTTTGGTTTTATCAGAACCCCATTTGGGTGATATGGTTAGGACTCTGATTTGGATTTATCAGGATCTTGGGTTGATTTGTTAGTACTTGATGAATGTTTGGTATTTAGATTATCATGGTTTTTTGACTTATGGCATGTAGTATATCTTTTTACTTCACATGAATTTATTTATCTACATGACATATGGTAATTGGTTGATGACATATGGTATATAGTTTTAGTATGTACATGTTTTGAAACTGTCTTTGTCACACTCTGAAACCCACACACAGAGATTGGGGTAATAATGTAGAAATGCACGTGCATAGTGTCACGAATCTCAGAGTGTGACATTACCCTTTCCTTGAGGAAGGGGCTTCTTATTTAATGATTTACAACGTGTATTTTTTTTTTATTTTCTTTCTTTTATCCAATTACTATCCTCAATTACCAATCATTCACAGTGAAAGCATAATCATAATATAATTACATCCATCCATAAAGTGCAGCGAAATATAAACACACACATTTTAAACTACACAATGGAAGATAACAAGAGTCTCTAATATCTATATCAAATAACTACTACTCTCATCCATCAAATTAAACAAACCCATAAGCATCTAAATAGTATTATCAAATAAGCCATCCAAATGGGCCAACATCATGTTCATCATCTTAAGTAAAAGTACTAACTAACCAACTCAAATCATTTCTCAAAATCCTAAACTGTCTCATACATGAGTGCTGAAAATAAATAAACAAAAAGAAGTAACATGAATAGTCCACTCATCCCCACGAACCATCTCTCTGGATTGAACTTGTAAAAGATCCCGTGTTATAGAGCGCTGTCTGAAAGGGTGTTAAAAACATGGGTAAACTATAAATCCCGTGAGAGAACATACATAATGTCTCACAGAATAAATCGTATGTCACGAGTATGGAATGATACCAAATCAGAACATATGAATATATAAGAGTCAACTAACTACAGTAATGATCAGAATCTAACAAGAGTGCAGAAGTAATAAGCCAAACCAACAAGAGTCTATAACTGAAATCAACAGTGTGTAACTCATAAGGAAAGTGCAACATGTAATGTAATTGTTTACTTAAAAATTACTTATAAATAAATAGGCCTTAGCACCTCTCAAATAAGCTATCTTAGCTAATAGATCTCAAAATTGATGCATGCTCATGAAAGCCTAATACAATTCTCAATTCATGTAACCCATAAAGTGTTTTCACCAAAACACACTTCGGATCAAAACAACTCATCCTATGTAGGGTTCTTGAACCAAATCTCATCAAAACACCTCGTATCAAATCTAACAGATTAGCCCATATAGGTCTTCTAACAAAATTGAAATCATGAAACCCATGTAGGGTCTCTGCAAAACGGAAATCTCATATGACCCATGTAGGGTCCTTAACAAAACTGAAATCTTAAATAGAAATGGTGGGCAACTAGTGACATCTTCACCAATTAATGTCACCTAGTGATTGAGTCCATAAATGGGGTCATAAGACCAATATAGCCATAAAAAATCCCCTAGGGTGTCAAGGGTTAGCCCGCAAAAATCCCCCAGGGCATCAAGGGTTGTGGGTAACTAGTGTTGTCTTCACCTATTAATGTGACCCGGTGATTGGGTATCTGAACTGAAATGGGTCAATAGACCAATATAGCCAGCAAAAATCCCCTAAGGCGACAAGGGTTAGCCTGCAAAAATCCCCCAGGGCATCAGGGGTTGGTGGGCAACTGCCGTCTTCAACTATTAATGCCACCCAGTGATTAGATCCAAAACAAAATCCTCAGAATTAGAACGGTACTTTAAAATCAATGCATATATAGAGTAATATGTAATGACAAAGATACAATGCAAGGGAAATCCAAGTAATAAAACTCATAAGTGAGACCAGGTAAAGACCATACCTAAAACCAAACGGAAAGTAGTAGCTTATACTCACACTAAAACAAAATGGTCAAAAATTCATTTTCTAACTTTCTAAAACTAACGATAATGTAAAAGTCTCAAACAAGTCATGCATATGGATGTAAAGATACTAATATGGAGCTCATCAAATAAAGTGTAAGTAGATATAATTAAGGGGAAAACATAATAATAGCATCAACGAGAAACTAACATACAAGATAGCATAAGCAATAGAGCTTAGAGTCAGTCAAGGTAAGTAAAGACTACTAACTAGCAATGACGATATGGATAGGAATCTCATTGATGGGGAAATTAAGGCAAACATTAAGCATAAGGAGTAGAAATCATTTTCCCCTTTTTACTTTCATACTGATTCAACCTTCTTACATTTAATCATAGAGAGAAGCTTAGGATTTCAATGAATTAATGATAGTAGCAAAGTAGATGAATTAAATCTTAACTAATACATACACAAATCATAGTAGATTTAACCATTTACAAATAGAATTCATAATTTCGTGTAATCATGTTCCTTACCAAGGTATAATGGAAATAAACCACTCCATAGAATAGTTGGAATCATCAAACTCACATAGATTTAGAAAGAAGTAATGAAAATCTGTTATCTCACCTAAAGTGACAACAAAAAATAGAGGAAAGTTCAGAGAAATAGTAAAAGTAGAACAATCAACTTGAAAACTCACTAATCCTCCATGAATTTAGTGTTTGGATAAAGAAAACTCACCAAACTTCCACCACAAGGCAACCAAAAATGAAGAAAAATTGAAATCTCACCCAAACTAAGGATTTCCAATGAATAAAATGACAAGAATTCAAGAGAGTAGCATATCTTGTGTGAAAACTCACATGATCTCATGGATTTGCAAATCAATTGATGAAATCTTGCAAAACTTAAAAGATTTTCACCATCAAGTGATATAGAAATCAAAATATTAATCAAAACAAGGGATAATCATGAAGAAATCTATAAGAGAACAAATGAGTAGAATACCAAGTATGTAAACTCACTAAAATCTCCTAGATATTCAAATAAAATGATATGAACCCACCAAGACTTCATAGATTAACAATCATATGGTGAAGAAACTAAAATATCAATCGTATTAAAGAATAGGCATGTAGAAAATGGTAGGAATTAAAAGGAAGTAGCACATCAAGTATAAAAACTCACCTAATCTCATAGATCTACCTACCAAGTGAAGTGAACTCAACAAAACCTCATATATTAACAATCAAGTAATGAAGAAGCCAAAACACTAACCAAATAGATGATTAACCATGAAGAAATAGTAGAAGGAACAAGGGAGTAACACACTATGTATGAACACTCACATAATCTCATAAATGTTCAAATCAAGTGATGAAGAACTTTTCAAACTTCATAGGTTCAACAATCAAATGATGGAAACCTTAAATCCTTAACCAAATAGAAGAATAACCATGAAAGAATAGTAGGAGAGCAAAGGGAGTAGCACATCATGTATGGACACTCACTATCTTAACGTTTCTCTTTGTCTATACTCCAAGGTCTTCCAACACCTCCTTCCCTTTTTCCCTATTCTCTATAAAATGAAGTGGAAATAACATAAATCAAGTAGAACTAGAAGATTTAAGAAGGAAACTACACACTCTAGTAAGATTTTCAAAGTTGGGAGTAGAAATTACCTAATTGAGGAATAACTCCTACACTTAGCTCTCAAATCCTCTAAACCTCTCTAACTCATTCATTCTTTGTGTAAATGAGGCCATTAGAATTTCTTTATCTTATTTATAGGGTTTTGGGTTGAGTTGGAAAGGTCTCACACTCTCCAAAATGAAGAAAAATCAATTTGAGTTCAAAAAAATGTAATTTGAGTCGTTTTGGATTGATCCAAAGGGTGTCGGCTCGATCCCCCTAATAGTTGGATCAATCCGACAAGTTTCTAAAATTCTTTTTGTAAAAATATGTGGGTCCGAATCGATTCGGATAGTGGCAGATCGATCCAATATGGGGCGGATCCATCCGGATGCCCTTTTACAGTTTGGACCCCTTCGCACTAAAATGGCTATAAATTTCTATAGAAAACTCATTTTTACAAATCGTTTATTGGCTTGGAAACTAGACTTCAATATATTTCCATGGGTATATGGTTTGAATTACAATTCACTTGGGGTTGGTTTAAGTGGGCTAGGAAAGTTACCCTAATTACACAGATCTGTTAGCACAGACACCTGTGGTAAAATGAACATAACTTCTACTAGACTCATAATTGCATACCATTCGCTTTTCTTGAAAGTAGACTCCTATATATTTCTATCAAGGTATAAAATGACTCCTAATTATCTTAGGATTTGTGCTAGTGACCTCAAATGCAAAGTTGGGATAACTTTTAAATTTGACAAGTTGGAGGCTCAACTTAGGTCTTACACGTCTAATATGGTACAATGGATTTCTAAACCATTATATGGTATATTTAAATAAGTGAAAGGACAATTTTACCCTTATAGAGGTAAATTACAAAATTTTCCTTTTTATACAAAGCGGGTCATTATAGTTTTGGCTTGGATTATCACTTAGTTTCTCAAAGCATGAGCATTCTTGATTCTAGTAGAGATACATGCATATTATTGTTGATGCATGTGCTTATATACTCTATTTCCTTTCTCTACTTTGGATCACTTTGTATACTATTAGATCTTCCTGTTTCCCTTTTGTTTTGTTAAAAAATGCATACCCTCCCTCTAAGATCATCAAGCTTATCTTAATTGGCATCACCCGCAAATGTGTAGATATACAGGTTGGATTACACCTTAGAATGAGAGGGAGGTGGGTGGAAATTGGGCAACGGGCATAGACATTACATCTTAGTTTTTCATTTTAGTTTTTGTTTACTTTTTAGAGATGTAGTACATTTAGTACTTTGTTCAATTGAGACAGGCCCCTTCATGGGCAAGACTTGTATATACTTTATGGACCAGGTTTAGGCCCTTTTATGTTGGATGTTCATGAGATATTTTAGACATGATGTTTATATACTTTCGCTGCTCTTATTTGGATTATGTCATTGATATTACTATTCTATCACAATTGTGATATGTTAGAAATTGACTTAAATAGATGTGACTTAATGGATAAACTTGAAAGGGTAATTTATTATTTGGAGTGTGATGTGAATAAGAGGGTTAATGACACGTTTTGAGTTCATTGGTTTCTCCATTATGAGAACCGAGTTCAAGGTGGGTCCTTCCCATGTCACGGATCCAAACCCAGCCCACTTATTGGCCTGTGGATTTGGGTCATGACACTAGAACTAGTATCTCATTTAGAAAACATAACTCATTACATGCCTAGTCCTCTTGAGAGGGTTTATACTTCTTAAGCTTGGCACTTTAAAGTCTATGCTTATCCCTGATTCACTAAAGGGTTCTAGAGATGACCTAAATCTCATAGGAATGAACCAACTTCCACCCCCAGAAAGGTGAGTTCATCTTTGGTATCAAAATACCAAATTTTGGGTAATGATGCACTCTTTTAAGAACCATTGAGAGAGAGTTTCATCTCCACAAAGGTTTATTTCAACCCAATCAGAGTATGTTTGAGCTCAACTAAAGTATGTTTCAACTCATCTAGAACTTATTTAAGCTCAACTTAGGTGTTATTTCAACCCAACCTGAGTATCCAGAAACTCATTAAGGGAACCCGACTTGTAGTCATAGACTGTCATTTAATTTGCTTTTCACCCTACCATCCATAGTCCTAGACTACAGGCTTGAAACACTACTTTATAGGATTCCTCATTATCAAAGTACACTCATCCACAGGATCACTATTTGTGGGATTTCCATAGGAATAGACTATAGAGTAAGTGACAGTTGTGCTTTCTAGTAGTACTGAATCATTAACCCATTATAACTTTAGGCAGCTTAGGTTGGTTTCCCATTGAACCTAAGACAACCAAGTTGGGTGTCCATCAACACCACCTTTAGATCTATCCAATCCCCTTGGCATATCAGAGATAAAATCCCTAAGGCTTTTTCATGGATTGGATTAACCGTCCTAGACGACACTACACTTCATATAGCCTTAGGTTGATCGTGCAACAACCCCTCTAACATGCATGTCTTTAGGTGTGGCCTAGATTACTTATCACGTGATTCTCTAACATTTTTGTCAATCAAGTTCATCCACTTGAATTTCCAAAGAAATTATCCTTTTAGTTTTTCCACATATATTACCATACATAAGTGTCCCATAGGTAATTAAACCTGAACAGAGTACAGAAAGTACATCACGTTCTTTTGGGCATACTGGCCTGGATCACCAAACATCAATTTATCTCTTAGATACAACCATGAGTTCTCCATGTGATTATAAACACGAACTTAACACTGCTATACGTCAAATCACCATTTAAACATCCAAAATGGTCAATACTCACTAGCATATATATCCACCAATTTCACCATTTTTTACCATCTTTGTCATTAAAGACAAATTTTGGCTTTGATTCCTGAGGAATAAGCCATAACACCACTTCCGGATTTCATAGATTTTGTCTCTTATCCTATCAGTCATGGATTAAGACTTAACCAAACCCTACAATAGGTAGTTTTGTTGTGTTCACAAACACTAGCGAATCCATGCAAGATGGATTTCTTGGCTCCTCGTATCCTAAATACATTTGAACTAAATTTTGATAATTTAATGTCCTTCACTTGTTAATCTTGTGTATCTACTCCTAAAACCTCTTTTAAGGAATTCCCAGATTCACATAATTCATGGCTCACTAGTAGCCTTTTAATAAGGAGTATAAGATATTGAGACCTTTATCAACCACTTGTATATCCATATAAGCCTTTGCCAATATCATGGGTGTGGAGATTAGGGAATTCAAACCCCTTTCCCACTTCGCTACAGAGACAAATGCTTGTGGTGTAGGTGCAAATACGAATGGGCTGGGGTTTGATGGGCTTATCATTCTATGGGCATCAAGATTTGCATCCTTACTTGGACCTCTAAGGGTATTTAGAATGACATGTTAGAGATGAGATGTGGACATTATCTGCCTTTATTACTTTTTGAGACTTTTTGGAATAAATGTAAATGCATATTCTTTTATATTGAATGATGATGTAATAGGATTGTTTTGGGAACATAAAGGTTGTTTTGTGATTGATGTATATGATCATGGGCATTCTTATCTCATGCTTATGGTTATATGATTATAGATTTCCTTTCTGCTATGTACCTTATTATATTGATGGAATGGATTGATGATGGTTTATATTTCCATTGTGTACTTTTATATGGATTGATGGAGCCTTGAGGATCATGATATATCATTTTTGTTGCACATTATTACGAATGGATTGCAAATGGTGATGCTTTATTATTTTTCACACTCCCGTTAATGTAAAGGTAATGGTTTAATTGAATATGGATTAAAGGTTAGACTTTATATGTTAATGAATATGGATATGGTTAATGTGACAATCCAAATCTGGGGCACATACGGATGATATCCAAGTTCGGGTTCAGTGGTGTTATAGGAAGTGTTTAATTTGGGTCAGATTAGAGCGCTTGGGGATTAGAACTAGGAATGTTTGGTTATGGCTCTAATACACATTTCATTCCAAAAGAAACTCATCACTAGTGAGGTCACATCATGGCCCATCCATTGCCAATATTTTTGAAAAAACCCTGCTTGAAAACCATCTAGGCCTGGGGCCTTGAATTTTCCCAGACTGAAATTAGCTTTCTTGATCTCCTCCACTTGAATAGATTGATCAATAAGGGTTTGATAATCTTGGGATATGGGGTGTGAGATATCCTCCATAGATTGATTTATCAGCAGGTGAGAAGGGTTTGAAAATATATTAGAGAATGAGTGAAGGAGTTTGTTCGCTATATCTTGTTCTGAATACAACCATTTCCCCCATTGGCTTGTAAGGTATGGATGTGATTGAATTGTCTACGATTCACCATTGACAAATTAAAAAATATTTTGTATTTGTATCCCCCAGTTGAGCCATCTATTTCTAGCATTTTCTCCTTAGAGAATCTCCTCTTGCTTTAAGGTGTGGTCAAGCTCTATAGCAATATCATACATGAGCATGATATTGTTGATCGATAGTCCTCAAGTGGTTCCAAAGGTGTTGAAATTTTTGTTGCAATGAGTTTAAGTGTAGAAAATATTCCAAGTGCCATTTTATTCCAAGATTTGAGTTCCAGGATGAGATCTCTCAATTTGAGGCAGATGGATCTTAAAGGGTTTAAATTTTAGGAATTTTCAAGGAATTGCTTAAACTACGGGTAAGTAGTCCACGCCCATTCGAAGTGGAAGCATCTTAGCTGAAACTTGATCATTGGGGAAGAATTAGGGATGATTGGCAAGTGGTATGATCCAAGACACACATGTTGTTGGATAAAAACATGGGGAAATAAGGTTTGCCAACTTGGGTAACAGGCTCCCCTGTCAATGTTGCATCAATGGTTGAGATCTAGGATTTTACTGAAGATTCTATCTTCTTTGAACCATTGGATGTTGCATCAATGGTTGAGATCAATTCCTCATTATTATTGGATATATTTTGTTCTTATCATCATTAGATACTCAATTTTATGGGATTTGTTCCAACAATGAATCTTAAGATTGTTTTAACGGATTTTAATCCTTATGCTAAGAGCAGCACATATGTTAATGGCATTTTAAGATTGCTTGTGCTAATAAACTTATGGTGATTAAAAACACTATTTGGACCTACTCACAGACATTCCTGTTTGCTATTATGCGAGTTGATGTCTGTGAAAGTGTCTTGTAGACCTTACTGTCTCGAAGAAATTTTGGATTGAAACATATCTGGTTTGCAGAACTCTTAACTCATAGATAGAACTTCTACCTTTTATAATTTAAGCTTTTGTAAGAACTTTTACCTTTTATAATTTTGGCCATCTGTGATCAACTCGCAAAATTATTGCTTTTGGTGACTTTGCTCTTCTGTAAATTACTCGCATTTTTTGTTTCAATGTTCTGATTTCCTAATATTCTACGGACTAATACTTGCAAAAATTTCTTGATGTTCTGCTAACTACTTGTAGAATTCTGTCTTGGTATTCTGTGAATGACTCATAGAACTCTGTTATGGTGTTACGTGATTCATGGAACTCTGCCTTTTGTGGCTTTGCTTTTTAGTAAACCACTCATAAAAACTTGTCTTTGTCTTCTATGAAAGTCATTGTAATGTGTGAAGTTTGATTTGGGTTAGCATAATATTTTTTTAACCCTAATTTAACCCGGATATAACCTGAATACGGAAAATTTCAGGCGAAGGTGAGCAATGCCCCGAGGAAATTTTTTTTGACCCATTTTTATGGTTTTATGTACTGGACCGGATCTGAGC
>JAOXJP010210659.1:0-11880 GCA_025762735.1 Platanus orientalis
TATGCAATGCTCATGCCATGCCTAATCTACCACTCCATGTATTTTACATATTATGGAATTGACAATATACATCAACACATGGGACTATGGAGTTGGGGTTGTGGTACCCATTTGACACCACATATGAGATTGCAAGGTACTCAGATGTTAATTGGGTTAGTGATGTGGAGGATCACAAGAGAACGAGTGGAGGTTGCTTCTACATAGGCAATAGTTTTGTTTCTTGGCACAATAGGAAGCAAAGCTCTATCTCACTATAAACTACCGGTAGTGGATTCTCCCAACTCCTGTGGATAAAGAAAATGCTAAGAGACTACGAGTTGGAACAAAACACCATGAATCTATTCATAGACAACAAGAATGCCTTTGACATCTCTAAGAATTCTGTCCAACACTCTAGGATAAAGCACATTGACATAACACACCATTTCATTCACCAATTAGTAAAAGAAAATGTTGTGTTCTTAGATTATGTCAAGACTGAAACTCAATTAGCAGACATCTTAACTAAACCTCTTGATTCCATGTAGTTTGAGTATCTTTGAAGTGTTATCAGATCGTGTACCATTTAGGGTAACCATTTTTTGTTTTCCCAAGGTCATGGTGTAGAAAGAGAGAGGTTAAGGGTGAAGGGATGTTTGGGTAGTACTGTGGTAGAAAGTGGGGAGATCCCACTTTAGAATCTGAGCAAAACTGCTCCAGACCAACAGTTAAAAGCAATTGTTGTATTCACAATCAGTTTCACCCAAATTGATAACAGATCTCCCAATTAATTTCGCCAAATTGGTTGAGGATCTCTCAATCAATTTTGAGGCCAATCTGGTCCAAATATTTGCATGCGATTTAAAAGAGTTCAAACACTCATTTTTCCCATTTCTCTCCCATACGAAAGAGTGTTTGGTCTCCCTAGAGCCTTCCTTGTTCACCTTTTTGATTTCTTATCTCAGATCTTTCTTTCTCTCCATGCAATCATGCCTCCTCACATGAAAAGGGCATATAACAAGGGTGGATTCTCATCCAACCCTTCCAGAAATCTAGGGAAGCGTCCTATGGTTAGATAACCTCCCCGTCCTCATTCCAAGAGGAATGTGGCATCCTTCTCACCTTACAGAGATGCCACAAGCCTAGAGAAATACTAGCAAATCTTCTCCCACTAATCCATCATCACCAAGAGGACCGTCAACCCCAAAATACTCTAGACGGCCCGGTTAACAGAGATTCTTGAAGGGAGACAGTGGATGCCACTTATCTTATATGTCTAGACTCATATAGGAGGAGGTTGTGTGTATCTTTTACGCCAACTTCTTCAACATCAACAATGAGGAGAACTTGTTTTGGTCCATGGTTGGTGATGTCTCGGTGTAGGTTAGCCCAACCATCATCTCGCGTCTACTTGGGGTTCCTCATCCTCAAAACACCATTGTTTTCCCGATCCACAGACTCACCCTGGAGCAGAAGGGAGGAATGGTTGAGCATTTGTGTGGGCAATTCGTGAATTGGCCTGAGAGCTTGCAGCATAAGGATTGTAGGCCCATTTCCTAAGTCCTTCATCGGATTTTCACCTGCAACATCCTCCTCACCACAAACTAGAGAGTCCTCACTGATGATATCGGGTACCTAATCAATGCCATCCTTAACTCTTAAAGGATTGATCTTCTAGCCATCAACTTCCATATGATGATCAAGGCACACGAGGAAACACACTCTATGGGGAGTCTTCTGTATCCTACCCTCATCACCCAAATCCTACAGGCTGCTAAGGTGCCTTTCAAGATGGCACGTAAGGGTCACAAGGGTGGGAAAGTTATCGGACATGGCACTCTCCAAAAGATGGGTCTCATTAAGAGGACCGTGGATTCATCCTCCCTCATACCTTAACCCTCACGATCTCACTCCACAAGATTGTAAGGAAGGTCTCAAAGGTCTTGAAGAATCAGCAGACCCTAAACTCAAACCAAAAGCAACTAGCGGCATGCTACAACGCAGACCATCTTGAGCATCCATTAAGTTAGGATCTGTGAGTGGGTCTAACTTCAATGCCGAGCTAGAAGGAGAGGAGGCCTTTGACTTCCTTCAACACAGATGTAAGAAGACCCTCACTCTAAAGAGGAGGAGGCAGTTGGTGGGGTTGGAGGTAGTGGTGTTGGTGGTGGTGATGCCTCTATTGTGGCCAGTACAACAAGAGAGGAGGATGGAGAGGGAGATGATGATGAGGGCGAGGGCAGCGATGAGGATGCTATTGCTACAAAGAGCGATGACTCTGAGTCCGAGTGACTTTGGTTTCACCTAGTTATGTCCCCTAGTTGACTGATTTTTGTATCCCAATGGGAATTAACTTCGGTTAATTGATATATATTTTTATTGCACACTTTCACTTCCATTATTTGGCTTCTTATATGCATCTTATACTTGATTGTCAATTCTTTCCAAAAAGGGATAGAAGTAGTTAAATCCACATGAGATTTGTGGTGGTGTGAGAAGGATGGGGAGACACTCATCACATAGGACACACAAGGGAGACATAGGGTGAGAGAGTTAAGAGAGTTGTGAGACTCTACACATTTTAGTGAGAGCACTAAGCGAGGGGGAGTATAAATAAACCAAAAAAAAAAAAAAAAAAAACTTAACATGTAACTTGTTGCACATTTCATATATTTCCTCATGCTTATTATTGCTCAACTATATCGCTTTTATCTTAAACTTTTGGCATGAGGAAAGTGGTTGTTTAGTGGTTGTGTTTGTAGGGCTTATTGACTCAAAGCACAAGTGATGAATATCAAGTTATTGAGCTAAAATGCCTAACTTGTGTATTGTTTGAGTCCACGTATTTGGGTTGTGGGAAACCATGTATTTTTGTATATATATGTGTGTGTGTGTGTGTGTGTGTGTGTGTGTGTGTGCATGTATTTAGGTTTTTCCATGGAATTGACAAGGGGGAGATTATTGTTGTATGTTAATCCCATAGTCAATTAGGTAGTGGTATGAGTCTTGTAAGTGTCCTATGATCTCACAAGTTCAACACATGAAGCCAAGAAGGACCAGAGACCTAGGGAAGAGACCAGAGAGTGGGCACACCATGGAAGGTATAAAGCATGCATGCATATCATATTGAGTTCCTTAAAATGACCCTAGACATACTTTAGGTCTCACACAGAAGCCCAAGTGAAGATACCTAAGGACAGACCCCAACCAAGTGCCTTAATCAAGATTTCAAAAACTGGGAGTTAAAGCCGATTGCTGATCTCGCAATCGATTTTGGTGAACTCGATTGTAGATCTTGCAATCGATTTCACTCATGAGTTTTGACTCAGTTTGAGCCTACCGAGCCCAAAACCCATATAGCTAAATTGATTGCAATATGAGTTTTAAGAAAAATTCTCAAACTCAAAATCGTTTACAAAATTCATAATTGATTGCGAGTCTGTAGCACAACCGAAATCGATTGTTTGATCCAAAATTGATTTTGAGTCCAAATTGATTGTAGATCAAGCAATCGGTTTGGAGGGCATTTTTGGAATGTTTTTTATCATGAAATTCAATGAGAGATTTTTGAAATTTGAACTCTATTTTTCATATCCAAAGGTCCAAAATGCTCTCTTTTATAAAATATTCTAATCCTAAGGCCATGGGTGCTCCTCTCTCCTATAAAAGGAAACTTTTCCCTTTAGGGTAAGTAATCTCCAACACTCCAAGCATTCTTTGAGAGAGCTAAGAGGCAAACTATTTTGAGAGCCTTCTCTACTGGGCAAACCTCCATTGCCCACAGATTTTGAGCTTGAGTAGCTAGCATATTATCTGTCTTTCCCTCCTCTTAAACACTACTCAACTACTATTAAGGAGAAGTTGTGGTGAGCACTTTCCCTAGAAGAAACTCACCTTTGGCTGAGCTTAAGGAGCACTAGAGCCAAGTACTTGGAGCTTGTGGGTAGCTAAGTCAAACTAGCTCAACAAGGAGCACCCCACTATTGTGCAACTAGCAACATCAACCAACTTGTTGTAATATTTTCTTGACTTTGCATTCATTTACATTCATTTTTATTGTTGTTCTTGCTTTTCTTCCACCAGAGACACTGGAAGTTTGACTACCTCCGCCAGAGACATCGGAAGTAGTACACACTCACCGGAGACACCAAGTGTTGTTGTTTAGCTTTCTTGTGAGCAAGTGGTTAGGTTTGTATATTGACCTATGTTGTAATAGTACCTAAATGAAATATACCTAAGATCGGTAGTGAGCTTTAGCAGAGTGGTCGTAGGCCTGAGTGCTAAACCACTATAAATCTCTTGTTGTACTTGTGTTGTGTGATTGCTTGTTTCTTTCTCATTATGCTCTCTACTACTGTTCCCTAATACATATTTGATATTATTCTTGAGTAGCCAAATTGAAATACACACATATTTGAGCTAATATAAAAAAGGATTAATAACAACCACAATATAATTTTAGAAATGGGTAAATTAATTGAGAAATCCTATTCACCCCCCTCTAGGATTACTTTAGGAGCAATTTCAATATTGAAAATACAAATCTAGAATATAAGAAGAAAATGAAAATAGCCAAAATACCAAAACAAGTGTGGGTTAAAAAGACTTAGGTTCACAAAGAGAACCTAAAATGCATGGTCATCCACACAGCTCTTAGAGCTTGAAGCACTTCCAAGTGGTACTTGAATAGTGGATGCTCATGACATATAACTGCGATAAATCTCATTTAAGTTAATATGAGGAAATAGTCGATAGAAGTGTCACATTTGGTGATGGGATGCTGCAAAAATAGTTGGAATAGGAACTATTGAAGCTCCCGATTTACCAAGACTGTCCGATGTTCTATATGTACAAGGTCTCAAACATAATTTATTGAGCATCAGTCAAATTTGTTACAAAGGCTATATAGTCCATTTTTCTAAAGGCTACTATGGTGTGAAAGATAAGAAAGGTGAGAAAACACTTGTTAAAGGTCTAAGGATGAGTGACAATTGTTACTAATTGACTCAAATCCCTCTATGAATGACATATGTTTATTCCCACAAATTGGGACCTACTTGTGGCATCAAAGGTTAAGACACATCAACTTTAAAGAACTTGCCAAACTAGGTAGAAAGGAGATAGTCAAAGGGTTACCTAGCTTAAGTGGTATAGAACACCAAATTCGTGGTGGATGCCTACTAGGAAAACAAACTAAGTCCGAACACAAAAAGGTAAATCAAATTGGCACTAGTAGACCTTTAGATCTTTTACACATGGACTTAATTGGACCCAGAAGGACTAAAAGTCTAGGTGGCAAAAGATACTTCTTAGTGGTTGTGGACGATTTCTCTAGGTACACATGGGTTGCCTTTTTAAGAGAGAAATCAGAACCATTTGATGAGTTCATTACTCTATGCAAATAGAAATGGAACTAACCACCAAAAGAATAAAAAGTGGTCATGGTGGAGAATTTGAAAATCATAAAATTTCAAATTGATGCCATGAAATGGGAATCAAACATGAATTTTCTGCCCCTAAAACTCCATAATGGAATGGGGTAGCTGAAAGGAACAATAGAACTTTATAGGAAATGGAAAATGTCATGCTTACAAGCATGAATCTAGCTAAATGGTTTAGGCTGAAGTAGTTCACACTACTTGTTATATCATTAACCAGGTTTATCTTATACCAGGAACAACAAAAACTGCATATGAAATCTAGAGTGGAAAGAAACCAAACATTAAATAATTTAAAGTATTTGGTACTTCATGCTATGTTTTGAGAGATAGAGAGAACCTTGGAAAATTTGACCCTAAGAGTGATGAATCCATCTTTCTTGGCTACTCCTCTACAAGTCGTGCATATAGAGTGTTCAATAAACGAACACTTACTATTGAGGAATCTATCAATGTAGTGATAAATGACAAGAAAAAGGACCAAAAGGATGTGGAGGACAATTCGCACATCTAAAATGAACCCATCAAGGAAAGAATTCCTACTTTAGATACACTTGGTGAATTTGAAAATGATGTAGTAGAAATCCAAGATGGTTGTGAACGTCTTAGAAATAATAGATTGCTTTAGGGTCACTCAACCAAGGATATCATTGGTGATCCAACTATTGGGGTTAAAACACATAGATAAGTGTAAAACTTAATCAGTCATGTGTATTTTACTGCAAAGGTGGAACCAAGGAAGATAGTTGAAGCCTTAAAGGATCCAGATTATATCAATGCCACACAAGAAGAGTTAAATCAATTTACTAGAAATGACTTGTGATTTCTTACTAATATACCAGAGGATAAAAATGTTATAGGAATCAAATGGATTTTAAAGAACAAAGTAGATGAACATGGCACTGTTGTGAGGAACAAAGCAAGGTTAGTTGCTAAGGGATATGCCCAAGTAGAAGGAACAAATTTTGAGGAGACTTTTGCTCCAGTTGCATGGATGGAATCCATTAAGATGCTACTTTCCATTGCATGTCACTTAAGATTCAAATTATACCAAATGGATGTTAAAAGTGCATTTTGTTGATGCAAGGGCATCATTTGTCAAATCCATGGGCAAAGGTGTGGAAGAAGCTTCAACAATTAAGCCTTGAAGACTATGACTCAAGCCAGGCTCCAACACCTGAGAAGGTAAAGTCATGTATGTAACTTCATAGGGTTTATGTAGTATGACCCAAGATGTATCCCCACACATGGTTTAACACCCCCAAAATGATCCCAAGAGGATATAGACCCCCCAAGTATCACAAAATAGTGAAAAACTCAAAACTCACTATTTGTGATCGATCACAAACCCCAAGATCAATCATAAAAGTGAGAAGTGAAATTTTCATTGGTTGTGATCGATGATAAAACCCATGATCAATCACAAATAGAAAAAATGGCTTCCGAAGACTAGGTTTCTTCTCCTTGATCGATAATGGCATGGGTCCTAAAAGCCCTATGATCGATCACAAAGTTCATGATTGATCATGGATTAGCTGTGACTTAAAGGTGGGGCCACACCACCTAGACACCCCTGAGTATATTTTGGAGGTTATAAAAATTTGACCCCATGATCGATCATGGCTGAGTATTTTGAAAGTCCGCCAAAACTCCATTTTGAATTAATGGCTATTTTCTCTTGCCCATTTGAAAAGATTTCAATCCAAGGATTATGAGCCTTTTCCGCCCTTTATAAAAAGAAGTTTCCCTTTAGGGTTAGACAATCTTCAAGCATTCAAGAGAGTGTTATTTGCTAAAAGGAGCCTCTAAGGGTGAGAAACCCTCTTCTTCCATTGCTTGAGCTTCAAGCTTGAAAGTTCCTAAAGAAAATTTATCTTGATTCCCTCTCAGCGTAACTTAGCTAGCATCTATTTGAGACTTGTGGTTTGGGTTATCCCTCGTGAAAACACCTTTGTGGTTAGTCTAACTTAAGAAGCTTTAGTGCCATAGCTTGAAGAAGAAGTGGGTGTATAAGACAAACCAACTCAATAAGGAGCACTCCCACATGTGGTAAGAACCACAACATCAACCAAATTAGTGGCAATATTTGCTAGTCACTTTACATTCATTTTCATATTCATTCATCCTCTATTGCTTTGCTTCTGTAGAAGACACCAGAAGCTTTACTACCACTGCTGGAGACACCGAAAGTAGTGCACACTCACCGAAGACACCAAGTGTTGTTGAGTAGCTTGCTTGTGAGAAAGTAGTTAGGTTTTGAATGTTGACGTAGGTTGTATGTGATAATCTAAATGAAATATACCTAAGCTCGGTAGTGAGCTTTAGAAGAATGGGCGTAGGTCTTAGTGCCGAACCACTATAAATCTTGTATTGTGGATTGAGTGTGTGATTGCTTCTATTTCTTTATTTGTGCTCATATCTCTTATTATTCACTACATGTTTGTTTAAATGTTTGAGTAAGCACCTTGTTGCACACACACTCACTTGGACCAATTTTAAGAAGATTAAAATCAATCCCAACATTGGCAAGAAATGGTAAAATAATTTTAATATCCTATTCACCCCCTCTAGGATAACTTTAGACATTTCACATTCCTTAATGACCTCTTACAAGAAGAAGTCTATGTGGAACAACCAGATGGGTTTGTTGACCCACACTTACCGGATCATGTATACAGGCATAAGAAAGCCTTGTATGGGTTAAAATAAGCTCCTAGAGCTTGGTATAAGTGACTCATAAAATTTCTAATATACCACAAATTTGATAGGGGGTGATGATAAGACACTTTTTATTAGAAAAGAAAATGATCACATACTCATGGTACAAATTTAGGTAGATGATATCATCTTTGGGTCAACCAATGGAGAAATGTCTCATGGTTTTGCTCAATCGATGAAATCTGAATTTAAGATGAGTATAGAGGGAGAACTCAAGTTCTTTCTAGGCCTACAAATTAGGCAGGCTGAGAGCGAAATATTTGTGAGCTAGTCAAATTTGCCAAGGATTTGGTGAGAAAGTTTGGACTTCAAGATTCCAAACCACTAAACACTATGCACCAGCAATAACATCACTATTGATCTAACCAGTAAGGAAGTAGACACAAAACTGTATAAGAGCATGATAACTAGCCTGTTGTACTTAACAACAAGTAGACTTGACATTGCCTTCAATGTAGGAGTTTGTGCTAGGTATCAAGCTGCACCCAAAGAATCCCATCTAACCGCAATAAAGAGGATAATCAAGTATGTAAATGACCTAATTAACCTTAGCCTTTGGTATCCTTTTGAGACAAATTCTACTATAGGTGGATATGCTAACTTAAACTAGGCTGGAAATTTGAAAGATAGAAAGAGCACTAATGGAGGATTTTCTATGTAGGGAACTGTTTAGTATCTTGGCATAACGAGAAACAAACCTCAATTTCCCTATCAACTGTAGAAGCTGAGTATATTGTCATTGGCAGTGGTTGCACCCAATTGCTTTGGATGAATCAAATGCTCAAGGATTATAAGCTAGAACAAGGCACAATGAACTTATTTGTTGACAATATAAGTGCCATAGATGTCTCAAAACATCCGATACAACATTTTCGAACTAAACATATAGTTATTGATCATCATTTTATCAGAGGATTAGTGGAAGAAAAGGTTGTGGCTTTGGAGTATGTGCAAATTGAAAATCAATTGGTAGACATTTTAACAAAACCTCTTAATGCCATACGATTTCAATACTTACGAAATGCAATAGGGATGTGTGACTATAGGTAGTCATAATTGTTTTTAAAGGGGATTAATTAAATAAAAAAATTTACCATGATCGATCATAGGCGGGACAGTGCTATGATTGATCATGGCTTAGGTCATTAATGCTCGAATTTTTTACCATTGGGGCTCCTAAACTATTATAAAAATTATTTTTCCCTCTTTTCCACCCATTCTCTCTCACTCCTTGTCTCCTAATCCTTTCCAATCCCTCATCTCCATTTTCATTCCAAACCTAGTTTTTTTTGTCTCTCTTACTTCCCAAATCTCTCCAAACCTCTTAAACTAGGGTATCAAAGTTTCCTCCTTGGCTCCCCGCTTCAAAAAAACCACAAGACTAAAGCGAAGTGCACAAGGCCAAGTTTCAGGTGAAGGTGGTTCAAGAAAACAACCACGCACAGACGATCAACTATTGGGAGTGCATGTATTTTGAAATGGTGAGTCACATGACAACTTTCACTGTTTCTTTTGTCAAAAACCAATAGTGAGTGAGCGGTTTGTGGAACCTAGACCTATTGTCATTGCTGGCCTAGAAGAACACCTACCAGCATACGGGTGGCTACCATTATTGAAATTGGACACCTTGGTTCATAAGCAGGAAGTTTGGATGTTCTATGCGAACACCCACTTGCTGAATGAGACCAATCTCTCTTTGATCTTTGAGGTTTATAGAGTCCCGATCAAACTGATTCTAGACATCCTATCTATAGAGTTTGGTGTTCCCCTCATCCAAGAAGGTGGTGCACCTTTTCCTCGCTTTCCTTTCACTCTAGTAGAGAAATCTACTATTATTGAGCGTTTCACAAGTGAGAGTTTTGCCTAGACCACTATATTGAGTAAGAAAGATTGCTCATTGGCCGCATAGTTCCTTAACCAATTTTTCACCTACCTCTTTCCAACAACTCACTGTTCTGACATGACCGAGGAGATGGCCTATGTCATTGATTGTATTCTGAGCAACATACGCCTTAACTTGGCATCAATCATGTATTTAAAGATGATCAAGGCAGCTAATGCCAAGACTCTCCACCTCTACATCATCTATCTGGTTTTGATCACTCAGATTTTGAAGAGACATGGTGTTGTGTTTTAGTTTGACCCTCACTAACTAGGCACCAACATCAATGAGGACACCATCAAAAGGATGGAGAAGAATAAGAAAGTGAGCGATCCTATGATGGATCCAAACCAAGGAGATTCAGGCAATGAGCCATCTGATGAGGATGTATCATCTCCTCCTCCATCAGTTCTAGAATCAGTCTCTCTCTCCTAGCACGAGTTCCAAAGCATTATGTTAAAGAGACTTGAGAGTCTTCACCTCCAAGACCAGAGGAGACATGCTCGAATGATCACAAACCATTAGTTGTTTGCAAAGAAGATGAACAGAAGGTTAGAGTGACTTGTCTATCAGCATGACTCACAAGAATCATTCATTCTGTCTCAACACCCAGAGTTCAGGAGGACTCAAAGTGGTTCCATGCCTATTGGGGGAAGATATCGATCTCACCACTCTTGATTCAGGCCACTTAGAAAGCCCTGGTGATGATAAGGAAGGACCCGAGCTTAGGATGTAGTGTTCTTTTTGTGGGTTATTTATCATTTTTCTAACTCTTATTTAATATCTTTTAATCAATGAATGAACTGTTTTATGTTTCCAAATTATATGTCAATTCATCTAAAAAAGGGGGAGAATTAGTAATTAGTAGTTTACAACTCACATACAGATAACTACTAATAACTCACAACATATTTGAAAATTTTTAAAATTTGCATTTCTCACACATGCCATATCATACATGTCATATCTTATGGTTCATTTCTATAGTCCAAACCAAATGCATGCTTAAGAAAGGTATTTTGTATGTGACTATTGTTGCGAGAATTAAAGAAAATCATTACGCACAAAGCCAAGCACAAAGAAAAAAAATGCTTTAATGATTAGCTTGTATTTAGGGAGAGTATTATGTGTAACTCAGGGGGAGTGATTGCAAATTTTATTTCAAATGTAATTTGTTTATCATTGTAAAATTGCTATGTAAATGAGTGAGTTATAGGTTTTGACATGGAATTGACAAAGGGGGAGATTGTTAAGGAATTTTCAATGCCATGCCAAAGGAGTGGGGCTAGGATATGAATTGTGTGTGGAGAAGGTACACTTGACAAGTTTTCATCGTGTCTAAGAACAAAGATCTTGAAGAGTTAAGTTGAAGAAGCTCCAACATCATCTAGAAGAGAGCTAGAGAAAGTTTTCGAACTTCATCTGTGGCAAATGTATAAAGTCTAAAATTCACAAAAACCTGTCAAAACCTAGGTTGGAATTAGTATAAGACCATCCCCTAACCTTAGAAGAGGATCTTATAGCTTCCTAGAAGTTTACAGAGCGAAAAATGCATAAAATGGGTAAAAATGGGGGTTCAAGCACCTATGATCGATCATAGAGCCATGATTGATCATGGGATCCTATTATCGATTAGGCATAATGGTCTTTTTCTATGAAAAAAATCCCAGCCCTCCATGATCGATCATAGGTAAGCCAAGCCCGAAAAATATATTTTTTAATAATTTTGCTTACCTATTTTGGGGGATTCTTGGACCATCTCACACGAGAACATATAAGTTTTATTCAACTCTATAAATATGTCTTAAGATGAAATGGTTGGCTACATTAAAAGAGTAGCGAAAGAGGTTCTTAGAGAAT